>VZTT01053134.1:125840-150230 GCA_013400855.1 Buphagus erythrorhynchus
CCTGCCGCCGCTGCCGCCGCCAAGGGCGCGGGAAGGCAGCCGAGCCCCCGCCGGTGCGGGTGGGTGCCCGCTGCCCCCGCCGCTCGCCTCCCCTGCGCTTCCCCAGGGAAGCCGCCGCGGCGTGGGACGGGGCGAGAGGCGGCGGGCGCTGCTGCCGGGCCGTCGCGTCTGGTTCAGCGGTGATTTATGGTTTTGTTAACTCAGCATTTGGCACGGCGTGCGAGCGGGGAGAGCGGCGAGCGGGAGTCATAACTTTGTGTTACTTCTGGAAGGGAAAGGGAAAGGGCCCCGTGGGGCCGTGGCCGCCCCAGCGGCTTCCTCCTATTCCTTCCTCCCCGCTCCATGCCCGCCCGCTTCATCCCTGCGCCGGGGGCTCGCTGCAGCCAGCGGGGAATAGCGCTGGGCAGGTTCGTGGGGGGGACACGACACGGGACTGCCACCCGTGAAGGTGAGTGTGACAGAGGGGGAAAAACTGTCCGAAATTAAATGGTTTTTTTTACTCCTGGTTTTGTGTGGAAACCCTGTATATTTGTTCCTTGTACCTATATAGGTATTTGTCTGCATATACACAGAATATGCACACGTATTTTTTGAACTATGAGAACATTGCCTATAGGCTTCTGTTTCCAGATGTTTTGTTTTCTGTTTCTTTTGGGCATATTTACATTTCTGCTGGGAGGGAAACAGACAGCAGTAATGTTGCTGAATATGTATTTAAACAGTGGCGAGGAATAACTTGTGTGCCTTTAATTCAGCTGCAGAGGATATCCATGTGGGATTAATATACTTAAGTGATCGTGTCACACTGACGTATCTTGTTCAGACTTGTAGATTTTTAAAGCAGTGTGGACTTGTAGGTAGTAGCGGAAGTGTAATTAATTTTAAACATGTGACTTGGCCTAGTGCTTATGATTTTAACGTGGTATTCGTACCTTGGTAAATATGCATAGATTTAGCCATCTGTCCTCTATTTTCCCTTTGTGTGTGCACGTACCACACTGTGCAAATTAAAAAGTACTGGCGGTAAGCTTTAAGGCCAAATACATATTTCAACTCTTCTGGGAAATGCTCTAAAGTTACTCTCAAGGACTAGTGGAAAGCGTCTTTCATACAGTTTCTGAGTATATATATGAAGTTAAAAAAATAGTTGCTCCAGCATCAATTATGTCAATTTGTAGCTTGTATTTGGCACTGATACTATTTGCATTCATCAAGTACAGTTGATACTGCTGCTGGAAGTTTTTCCCACTGTGGACAAGGCCCTTTTGTGCAGTGTCAACCTCATGCTTTTAGAGGATGTATGAACCCCTGGGTAGAGCCAGCCCTACGGTTTCTCTCTCCAGTGATAAGGTGGTGGTGGGGTGCCAGCTCCAGTGTTGCTCATTGGAGATCATAGCAACAGAACTTCTGCCACAGGCTGGAGCTCCCAGGTGGGGCATGGCAGTCTTCGGCACTTGCCATAGTTGCAGGCATATGCTATGGCTTATCTACATGTCAGTGGAATTTGGAATAGCAGTGGGTTATTCACCCTGGTGATTAATACAGTATGGGAATCTCTGTCCATGCAAAGCAACCTGCAGGACAGTGCCTGTTTTCCTGCAGCTGAAGAGATGGGCTGTTTTGTTGTGGTACGCCTGCTGTCACCACAGGAGTGGTACCTATCTGCATTGATATAACGTGGGTCACTTCAACATACCTTCTCCTCTGAAACTTACCTCCTCTACTATTTATGGCCCTCTCTCTGAAAAAATGGCCTGGATTTAGTCAACAGCAACCCTGTCAAAATCTCCAGTCTTTGGAATTGGTATGTTTGGGATTGTGATGCTGAAATCTTCATCTGAGCATCATTTTCTTAAATTTGGCTTTTATAGAATAACAGTTGTCATAAGAAGATTAAAAATAAAGTCTACTTGCTGCTAACACTTGGTGGGTGAAATTTTCATCTCTTATACTCCAGATGCTCTGCAGTTTCTCTGCTGGTTGCAGTCTCTAGAATTGTACTGTGCAGTACTAAATGCTTTTTCTCCTAACCTAGGGATTCTTAAACTGTGGTCATACCTACCATAGCAAAAGTAGTACATTAATCCTGCCAGCAATGGCATGTGACTGCCGTTTGGGGAACCTTCTTAGTCTTGCTTTTCCTTGGGTTAAAAGCTTGGTTACAAGATAGTGGAAGGAGTTCTGTTATCATTTTGTCCTGATTTATGGCAGGAAGAAAGAAAAAGTGTATTAAATTGGTATTCGCATTGCTGCCTGATGGTGTTAGATTTTTTGCATCCTCTGGGCAGCTCTTGGAATCTCAGCAACACTACATGATTATTTTACTCCTTATGCTGCCAAGTAGAATTATATAGCCTAATTTATTTAGATTTGGCATGTTCTCACTGAAAGTCATGCCATGGTAGGTGAATGAACGGTTTTCTTGTTTATATTGCCTTCACTCCACTACTCCCCTTTTAATAGGCCCTCACAGGTCTTGCTATGGTTCTACTTGAATGTTTCTGAATTTTGTTGAATCTGGCAATAAAAATAGAAATAAAGAACTATGAATCACATTAAACTTGTTATCAAAGAAGGTATTTTCATGCTGTCAGTTACCAGCGTGGAAATTTCACTTCTCATGGCTCCAGCCAGTCCTACAATCACATTTACTGCTCTTCTATAATTTTTTTTTTCTGACAGTTTATTGTTAGCTCTCTGTGGCTGAAGTACTCAGGACAGATGTGAACACACTCCCTTCATCTTTGAAGAATTACAAAGTCACCTAATTGGCTTCCAGATCACACTGTATCTTTCTTCATAGCCCTCTATCATAATTCTGATTCTTCTAGCCTACTTATTATTCCTTTCCAGATGTCTTTTAACAGTCGAATCTTTGCTGGATTGCTTTTCCCCTGAGGAATTATTATTTATTTTCTCAGAGGCATCTAAGAAATAAAATGACTGATGGATTATTTTTTTCCCCTCCCATTACCTTTCTTCAATATTCTCCCACGTTCATTTGCAAGTAAAGCTACTTAGAAAGTGTTCATTAAAATGTCATTGAAATGAAAGTCAAGGCAGAGTGTTAATCAAAAATGCTTTTCAGTTTCAAGTCACTCATTTCTCATGAATAAACCTTTAAAAACAAAAACAATCTCTTTCTTGTCTACTGCTGATACTTTATTTCCCTGTGTATTTTACTGTCTTGATCATTGTGGTTGGATTATTTGTGGTAACTGTGTTTGACACAATCGATTGGCTTAGGGCTTTAGAGAAACACAGTATCAAAACACTCAGCTTGCTTTGGGATAAAAATATATGGTTCAATCAACTACAGGCATGAAGAAAGAGTAGACCTCTTCAAAAATCTTGAAGTGCTGAAGAGCTCAACAGTTTATCTTGCCTTGCAGGTGCATGCCAACATGTTGAGCTCATGTTGGGTGACTGATGGCAGTGATGACTGTCAGGGGCTGTTCCTCTGCCCAGGGCTGGGGCCACAGGGTGCTGTATGATAGTGGGTAGATGTTTAAGTACTGTGAGGATGCAGCCTGGAAGTTGGGAGGATGATGGTATGACACTGTATTACTGGGGAAGGACATAACACGTTCTAGAGTAACCAGATTTCCTAGATTGGAAGGCTTCATGGGCTGCCCAGAGTGCAGTGGGAACACAGATGACTCTTTGCCTAGATAGAGCTGAGACAGCAATGCTGTTATTGAGTAGTGTTTCAGTATGAAAGTATAATGTCAGTGTAAAGTCCAGAAATACTTCTGACCTATGACCAGCTGGGATCATGTATCTTAAAGCAACAAACCTAGGGTCTGTCTGTGGCTGCAAACTCTTGACAGGGCTTTCCTCTGCTCTCCACTGAATTCCAGGTTTAGGTTTAACTTCAGCTATTCCTCCTTGTTTGGATGGTGCTGCAGTTGTTTGTGCTGAAGGTTAAATAGGTCTTTTGTGTTTGAGACTGTTGCTGGCTAATTCACCTGGTGGTTTGACACTGATGTTAAAAAGTCATGTATAGGGAATTGAGCTTTGTAGTTCTCTACAGGGGAAGGAATAAGTGATGTGGAAGCAGCTTTGTACTGCTGCCTTTTCTCCATCGCCCCTAGTTTATCCAGGAAGGAGGCAAACTATTCATAATATTTTTGTGGGCCCTTTTGAGATATCTCTCCTGGTGAGAGACAAATTCATGCCTGATGGTATCAAAAAGGAGGTCTGTGAGGTTGAGTTTATATCAGCCTATACATCCTCTGACAAGAGATAATTTGAAATGTGGGAAGATCTATGTCCTTTCTTTAGTTTGGTGTCCATGGTCTGTACCAATAGGCTTACTGAAGTGAGCCAATAGTTGGTTTTGTTGCTTATCTTTTTCAGGAATGGGAGATTTGGCACTAACCTGTGGTTGCTTGGGACAGTATATCCACAATGAGTTTCTTCAGCAATGGTAGGACTGTTACATTTTCAAGGAGGAGGAAGACTTCCAAGAATTTTCTTAATGATTTCAGACTGGAAGGAGAATGATTGAATTCACAGGTCTCGGAGAAAAAGACACCCTGTTATAGGATTAAGCAATGTCTAAATGTGGTTGGCTTGAGCCGTGTAAACTGGCTGTTGGTGGATATGGGCGAAGTGCGGTTTTGTTTCCTGAGAGGGCTTTCCAAGTATGCACAAGGTTTTCACAAAGGGGTGTATTTCCTTGCTCTCCAGTATGTCTGTGTGGATGTCATAGGCCATGGAAAGCCTTAGCATAGGCTTTGATGCATTAGTTATTTCAGCATTTATTGGCCATTCTCCATTTGGGAGTTTCTGTACTACGATGAGATACTGATAACATCAGGGTGGTTTTTGGGTATGTTACTGGAGCAGTCAGGAGTTGACTGTGGTTTTGATCATTGCTGATGAGTGGGTCCCTGAGCCCTCAGGCCCTTGCCCTGCTGCTGTTGATGAGATCTGCAAGATTTTGGAGTTTCTCAGTCGTTATTTTGCTGAAACTTTCTCTGCTTCTTGGGATGCTGACCATGCTTTCACTTGCCTGAATGAGGCAAGTTCTTTCCATACCTGCAGTAGTGTTGTGACCTCTCTGTCTAGCATTAGGTCAAAAATATGATCAGCTTTGCAGGTTTGTCCAGGTGTGATCTGTGAAAGTGCCAAGAGGAACTGGCTTTTCTTAAAAAAAACACAAGGTGATAAGGTTTGGGGATTTTATCATGTTCAACCTTGTCAAAGTACCTGCTGAAATTCTCAAGCAATTCATAATTCTGGGACATTCTGCTACCTTTCATTGCAAGATATTAATGTTAGCCTTCCTAAAGCTGTTTGTTTATTATAATCATCGAGTGAATAAATTTTGGCTTTGGCTTTTCAGATTAATGAAGTCTAATAAAGATGCTATAACACAAGCACCTTAGATTTCACATTTGCAGAACAGGTGAACAGAGTGCTTCTTGGTGTCTGCTTGTCTTGGATGCTGTATTGTGAGGAGTGGGGAAAAAAGACATGGGATTTATATCTCGTTTAGAGAGCTGTGGGTGATGCAATGTATATCATGTATTTCACTCTCAGGATTGTGTATTGCCTGTTGGCAGTTAGAGGTAGGTCTTACATTACTCAATTCATTCACTTAATTTCATAATGCTTTGTGTTCTTTGCTCCCTGTTTGTGGTGGAGTGTATTTCTTCTGCTACTTGCAGCTACCAGAAAGTATCTGATTTCTCTGGCTCTTTCTCTCTAATTCCTTGAAAAACCCAGTCCAGTTTATACCATGGCAGATGAAGTGTGCCATGTCATTTGAATTGCTGGGTCTCACAAGAGGCATGAGATTTGTCTTGGATGCACAAGCTGTTGAATCCTGGGAGTGGTTAGACTTGGATATGCCTCCTGTGGGAGCCGTGGTGAGTGTGGACAGGAAGGATGAGGGCAGGGTAATGTTAAAATTAAGGCACATTCCATCAGAAGATCGTGTTGGTGGTTTCAGGCAGTCATTTTTTATTTTAAAATAACCTGTCCTTGCTGTTGTTAGAGGAAGGGAGGAGAAAAATCTGTCTACTTCCTGAGATGTATAGAGGCCACTTGACTAATGGTGTGGCAATAACTGAAGGCCAGAGGTGGGTGGATCTCAATACTCCTCCCTCACAAAGTAGCAGAAGAGTTTGGTCATCTGAATTGTGGTGATGGCCCTGGGGCTAACATGAAGATTACTACAGCACTTTTGTTGCTTTCTGGAAAGCTTACACCATTCTTATTTACAAATTTCAAAGATGACTGAAGTGTTTCTTCTTATGTGGTACAAGCAGTTCCTAATCTGCTAGAGCTGGTCCCCACTGCTGCTGAGTTCCTGGTGGAGTCTGCTGCTGGAAACAAACTGGGATGGGGGAAAACGTCATTTGTGCAGAACTGTGCAGAAGGCTTTTAGGATTGCAATAATGAATTTTCTAAACAGGAGGAATAATTGAAACTGCTGTAGTTCCACTTTGCTTACTCCAGCAAGATTTTGTCAGCGAGTTCTTAGTTATTTGTTGATTTCTGCATAATAGACTGAAAAAAGGAGTAGAATGAATGGATATCCATAAAGGTTAGGGNAGTAACTCTGTCCACTCTTTGTTCTGACTGCAGCTGATTGCTGGGGTTTTCGGTTTGGTTTTTTATTTTTTTGTTTTTTGTTTTTTGTTTTTTTTTTTTTTGAGCTGCCAGTACTCTCGAAGTTACATTGTCTCAAAAAGAAATCTTTGGAGATGGTCATAATCGGAAACAGCTGGATAAAATCTGGGATTTTTTAGAGGACCTATAAAGAATTCCTATAGAATATAAGCACTGGTGACTTCATTTTTTATTGTTAGATAGCTTGATCATAGATACCTTTGTAAAATAGAAATGCATTCAATATGCAAAATATCTGAGAGTACTGAAATAGAAAGGTCTGAAATTCTGTGGACATTTCTGTACAGGATGGAGAGCTTCTAACATATCCTTTCTGTCAGCAGTACAAAGAGGAATCAAAAGAAGCAAATGCAAAACATCTGAGTGGTAGTCCCTCGTATATGCAGCCAGTAGTAAAGGGAAGACAAAACTAGAAGTCTTTCTAGTTTATCCAGTATTAATTGAGCAGATGATCACAGCTTTTGTCAAGGCAGTACTTCTAGCTCAGATTAAGTCCTATTGCCATGTCTAGTTCCAGTGAAAAGTTGCTTTCATGAGTAGGGGTCTAGGTTGAAGGAGCTGGGCTTATTTGCTTGGATGAAAAGTAGGCAAGGGACAGTCCAATAGCTGTTACAGCTATTGGAGGATAATAATGAAAACAGTAGGACCAAAATGTACTTAATAGTGCTAGGTGACACCAAGGGAGAGTGACAACCAATTGCTTCTTTGGAGATTCAGGTTGGATATTGGGAAAATCTTGTTACTAGGAGAGCAGTGCAGCACACTAGAAGGTCATCCAGAGGAGCAAGTATCTGCCCTCTGAGCTTCTCAGGACTCAGCAAGGCAAAGCCATGCTGACCCAGTCTGCTCTTGATGATAGTTTTCTTTTGAGGCAGAAGCTGGACTAGGTAAGAAACCCCCTTAGGTTTCTTACAATAAAAGTTTCTAGGAGAATTCTCCCCTGCTTCCTTCTTAAGTGAAGAATTTTTTAGACAACTTTGAACTGAGCTGACCAGCTACTGTGGGATGTTTGGTGGTACACTTATTTTCATGTCCTCAATACAGCTTTTGTAGTTCACACAGTAATGTTTCAGTCTACTATACCTAGTATTTCAGTCTACTTATACTTAGTATTGTTAACCTAAGTATTTATGACCTGAGGACCAGCAGAATATTTCTGTCAACAGGTTTCTTTTATTCTTACTTGTCCATGAAGGAAGGGACAGAACTCTTTGATGGTTAATACAATCTTGCCCAAACAGGCAAGCCTCTCCTCGTGGGTCTGCTGAAGAGAGCTTTGGGGGATGAAGTGGCATTACAGTTGCCAAAAGGGTAGGTGGTCTGCAGTGAAATTTAGCTTAAAATCTTAAGTTCATAAGATTGTACACCCCACAGCAAAAGATCTGTGTAATCTTCATCCTGTACTTTTCCCCTGTGTTCCCCTTTGCTTTAGTACTACCTTAAAGTAAGCCAAAGGTAGCAGACAGGATATCTTCTAATCTTGTTTTGGCTCTACTAATATGTATTAGTGGTTGTATTTTATCCTTATTAGGACTGATATGAGGGGGAACAGCCAAATGAATGGTTTTGTCAATTTATAACACTTTTTTTTTGAGAGAGAGAGGAAGAGGAGAGGGAGAAAAATACAGAATGGGTGAAGTAGCTGTGTTAGAAAGCTGGATGCTATCCCCTTACAGACATTTCCCTACAAATAAACTCTCCATTCCATCTTTGGATCTCTGGTGAATGAAGTCCTGTAAGCATTTTGATTTTTGAGGCATTTTTTTTCTGTAATTTGCTTCATTTTTCTGGTGGTGGGATTAAATTTTGACATGTGCTACTTGAAACATGCTGTTTTCAGAGGTCATGTTGTTGGATGCCATTTTATCCCACACAGTGCTTCTGCTAGAGGACCTTTTTTCTTGCCCTGTGTTACTCATACTTGCTTGCTTATTTTTTTCTGTGTGAAAACAATTCTTTTTTCTCTTTGTGTTTACAGCTACTTATTTCTTGGTTTCTGTTACATGACATTTGGAAAAAATGAAGGTTCATGTATATAGTATTTTGTGGCAGAGTAATTAGGCAAAGATCCACATGTAATGTTTAAAAGCATTATACAACAGAGTGTTCCTGACACTTCACAGTAATCAGAAAACAAGCTAAAACAAAGCAACCTCTTTTGAGGTGCAAATGGAAATTTGGTGCAAAACTCAGGGCTGAATACATCTAAGTCTGATGTTTAAAGAAAAGCTTGCCTAAGTGAACACAAACTCATAGACTTCACAAAACAGAGCTGCCTGTTAACCAAAAGACTAGTTGCTTGCCAACAGTTCACTTGGCATAGCTTTCTCCTACCTGTCATCCATACTTCACAGAAAGAAATAAAACCCTACACTTACATACTCCAGGCCCTCTCTTCTTGCCAAAGTAATGCTTTTTTAATTATATAGAGTCCTCTGCTCTTACATGTGTGGGTTATTAATTGCTGTAAAAGGGTGAGGGATTGAATGCTGCTCTTACTGATTTTAAAAAACAAAAATTATCCAATTGGCTTTCATTTTCTGTGAAGTTTCCTGGAGCCTATTTTCTCTGCTTACAGTCGAGATTGCTTGCTGATTTTGCTGCATGCCCCTGAGCATCTACCCTACAGACTCAGGCTATTAAGAGGCAGCTTGTAGGGAAATAGGAAGCAGCATCACCTGTTAAATTAGGTTGTTTTACACCTGTAGCAGTGTGCAAAAACAATAGGTTAATTTTAATGAATTAGGAAGAGCAAGTTGAATTATTTTTGTGCTAATTGAAGATGGGAAAATTCAAAATGTAGCTTAGTTTCAGTGGCATTTTTTCCCTTTGGGTGTAGGGTGGATTAATAAAATAGAGCTTTTGATTTAAATGATAATTAGAGAGTTCTCATTACATCGCTCATTTAAAGATGTATTATTTGGAGCCATTACTTGAATTATATGCAGGATTTCAAATATATATTTGAGGCTGATAACTGAATCTTCATAGATTTAAAAAATACTGGGTTTGTATGCAGAAAACTTGCTTGGAATACATCTCTCACTCAAATAGTTACATGAAGTATTATTTTTGGTCATTTAGGAACTTCTTGGAGGACAAATCTTGTCCTGTGTCTTCCCAGTAGGTTGGAAATCCCCAAGATAAGGGGCAGAAGTTTAGTATATGCATCCTTCACTACATTCCTTGAAACACAACAGGGTTTTCCTGTGGCTACAGGACTTTATGGCTGAGGTTAGTAGGTTTTTTGAAAAGGTGATTTATCAAATGGCTTCCTCCTGTTGTGGGTTTGAATAGGAACTACTCCAAATCTGAGGCCAGAACAATGGGTATGGAGGAAATTAGTCATGGAAGGGTCTGAGGAGGAAGGACCGTGTTTTTATCAGCAATGGAAGAACTTCCCAGTATATGGGGGTCTCACTAAAGATGATTTATGCATCAGTGGGTAGTGCTGAATTACACATTTGCATTGTTTCTAATTGAGTATTAAAAACCTTAAGGTATAACACTCGCTTTCTTCTTAATTTGACACATTTAGGAAGTATTCTTCCTAACCACATGAATTTGAAATACGTTTTTATGAAGGCTTAAGCATTTGGTGTTTATTTCAGCCAAAGTCGAGGGCTCAGGAGGCTTCCATCAGGTAGGTCCCTGGCCGTGGTATGTATTGTACAAACTAGGGGGACATGAAGTCAGTTAGCAGAGAGAGATTTATCTTGAATTTATGATAGATGTTTCTGGCTTAAACAGTGCTTGTACTTTTACACTGCAATTCCTTGTGATTCTTAAAACATAATCTGGATAGGGTTCAGCAGCTGATGATAAAGGGTTTCTGTTTTGTATATAACCCTTTTACATTCTGCTGGAAGATTTGGGAAGATCTGATAGGAATATTTCTGAGGAAATGGCTGCATTTTTGGATGGGTACAGGTATCTAAATATAAGGCATCTAAAATGGTACTAGACAATTTTATATCTGGGACATCTGTGTGGGGCTGACGAATATAAGACATACCAGTAACCCAGTCCTTCCAGCAATGGCCACTGAGGGCCAACAGAAATTCCCTAGGGCATCTAGAAGAAACTAGGTATCTGGGTTTGGATGATTAAAATTTCAGTTTTAATGTTTTAATACTTCTGTGATTTGGTATTTCAGATGAGCAAGCTGAAAGTGGCTTTTTATTCAGCTGTCATGAAGAAAAACAAAATCACTTTCCTGAAAAAACTTTTGCATAAGTCAGTGTTCTAAGAGTAAGGCCATGTAGGTGGTTTGCCAATCTATTTTACTGAGATTATTATTTTGCCGGTTTATAGTATCTGCCTTATAGAGTCAGCAAGATAACGGTTATTTTACCAACCTTCCCTCTCCCCAAAAATGTCACCCTCCAGAAAGAAAAAGAAAATTGAGAGGAGAATCCCAGGTCAACTCTTCTTAGGTTAATTTGGTGTCAATCAGTTGTTCAGAGGAGGAAAGCGTGAGTGAGTGCAAAGATTGCTGTTCAGTCAGGGGAAAAAAAAAAACCCTGGAACATGTTCAGCATAGCTTAGAGAACAAGCTTATGTAGCTTATATAGCAACATAGCTGGAACATGCTTATGGCAAGCTGAGGATTTACACCAAAGCTGTAACTGTACATTGTCAAAATACAGGTGTCCTTTAGCTCTATGTTAATGTCTTTAGTTATTTGAACTGAATTTGAAAATACGAAGTGCTATCCAATGTGTGTAAACTGAAATATCTAAATATTTATGTTCGTAATAAGGCTTCTTCTGTAGTAAGATTTCATCTCCTACATGTTTAATGAAGGACATGATAGAAGAAGCCTAAGGGTGGCCATCTCAGGTAACCAATACAGAAACGCAATTGCTTTTAGGATATGATGGAATCTCTTAGAATAGCTACTTTGGGATAGGATGAATCACAGCCCACAAATGCCTATTTCTCTTCAGTGACTATAAAGAGAGAGGGGGAGTAGAGTGACTCAGTGAAATGTGGTTGTTTATATTTGGTCAAATGTATTTCAAGCTAAGTGCATAAGGCTACAATCCTGAGGCAGCTCAGCTCTCCATGGCACCTGGTGTATGTGTCTCAAACATTCAGCTACAAAAGCCTAGTTGGAGTGAACTGCAGTTCTCCTCTGGCTGATGCCTTCATCACCCTTCCCAACTGGAACCACCCTCTGAAGGAATGGTGCACATGTACTTAGTTTTCATCCCGATGGGGAATTGGTGTCATCCTAAAATAAAGTCAGGATGCAGACTGCATGTGTGTCTGAACCCATGTGTTTGGATCTCACAATTTAGACATGGCTTAAACTTGTGCAAGCAGCGGAAGGAGAGAGAGCATTTGGAAAACCTCCAGGAGCCACCTTAATTTTGGTAAGATCGATTCCTAACATATAACTTGAATATGTGCTTGCTTCTGTGGAGTCTTTCATTTTATGTTTCTGTCAGCATATATATGATGAAAATAGAATAGTCTGTTTTCCTTTCTGTGCACAATCTCCAGTTTTCCTAGGTTAGGGAGATGTTGCGATGTCTGGGAGGTAGGAAGTTAAAACAGTTGAAAAGCCAGACTTAAAGTTCTTGTGATAAGCCTATTTTTAAGACAAAGATTAGACCTGTCCTTTCAGAACCTGTTCCCAGTTAGTAACTTGGAATTTTGATATTACTCTTTAAATTTTTAACTTAATAATGACTTCTACCATCCTTCAGCCCCAATATAGAGATTGAGGTATTTTGCAAAAGCTGGCATCAGTGGTATTATGCATGAGTGCCTAGTTTTAAAATCTTGGCAGCTGCTTTGACTTTTCTTTATGCTGTCATTCAGACCATAGCTACCAAAGCTGAATTTTGCTCATAGTAACAGTTGTGGGAAGTTACTAAGGGAAGAGTCTATTACTGACACAGGAAATAGTTTGCAGTTCTTTTTGTCATTGCCAAACTTACCAAAACGTCACTGTTGCCATAGGTCATCTAGCACAGTTCAAAATCATCAATCTGCTGCAACTGAATATCACATAAATTGAATGGTGACTTTGGAGCTAGTGTTACATATGTTCTACCCTGCTTGCAAAACTCCCTTAAAATTGACAAGTTTTGCTGTTTCTGGAATTAGACCTAATTGCTGTGATTCAAGAGTAAGGAAGGAAAAATAACTGTGTGGGTTCTGCATTTTTCAGTTCTCCTCCTCTTTATTACTTCCAAATTAGTCCACTTTTCTCCAAAAGTTGTATCAAGACCATTCAGAAAATTGTGTGTAATAGTCACTGATAGGAGCATTTTTCCCTTGATTCATTAATTATAGGAGCATATCAGGCAGAGCAGATGGCATTTTCTGAGTTGGGAATTTACCTTTGTTATTCTTTGTTGAGTTTGACATCTGAATTTCTCAGACTCTAAGATGATGTTGTTTTGCAATTAAATATATAATATGATTGTATAAATCAGACTGAAAATTGAAATTCTGGCCTTTTTCTTTGTAACTGATGTGAAAAATAAATGGGCACATCTCCATTTGAGAACTACTCACTCCTCAGCGTACAGAGCAGTTATTTATAAAAATTTATTTTTTTGCAGTCCATGAAGCCATGCCTTACCATGGTACTACTCAGTGCCATTTTTGAGAAAGAGCATATATTTTCTCTGGAACTTTTTGATGGGCCTTAGCTAAAGGGTTCACAAATGGGATGTGATGTATTTTCAGCACATCCAAGAGTTGAGGGTCTTGTGATCCTTTGTCATGGGAGAATCTATAACATAATAACCCACACGGGGATCTGGGTGGGTGTGTGGCTGTGTGTTAGTGGTTCGGGAGTCCTAGGAATGCTGTCTGGGAGCAACCCAGCCCCGTTTGAGTGCCGTTAAAGCTCTGCAGAGGCTGCAGTCTGGTGCGTGCACTGTGAACCAGTGGCACTTGGAATCGGGTTGTGCAGGCGCTTGTGTTAGTGACTTGCCTTGGGTTTGTGGCGGGGAAGGGTTGAGGGAACCTGCAAGTTTCCTGCCTCTTTTGGGGTGAACTAATGGGCCACAGAACTCTCGGTGGGTGTTGTGGTACGAATGTGCCTGTGGTCTGTGGAGAGGGCGGCTGTCTCCTGCTGACTCGTGCTGCCTGTGCTGCTTACTCTCCCTTCTCTGGCAGGGCACCATCTTCTGTGCGTTAACCTGCTCGACCAGACCAGCCGGACTCTGGCTCCTGCAGCTATTCCTCCCATTCCCTCTCATCACTGTCTCTCCTCTGCCCAGCCTCTCGCCGTGTTTTGGCCCACCTGCCCTTTCTGCAGCGCTCTCTGACGGGCTTGTCTCACGCACGTCCGTGGGGCACCGGCCGAAGGGTCATGAGAGCAACAGGCGAGCTCGTCTTCCTGCTGTCAGCTCCAATGTCTGGGCTCTGGCAGATGGGAGCAGCAGTTACAGGGGAAATCCTGCTAATCTCCTGTAACTTGAGCCCATTACATGCTCAGTCGCACTGTGGGGTTGGTGCCTTTCCAGCCACATATGGACGGACGGCTGAAGGAATCGGACGCTTACTGCAGAACATTTTCCGAGATTTGCACCGTAGGGATCAGCAACAAAAATTAAAAAGATGCTGTGAGTCAGCTGAATATTGGCAGGTTTTAAAGCTTTGTCAAATAGGAAAATATTTTCATATGCATAGCAAAACATATAAAAAACCTCCATATATTAAAAAAGCACCCTCAAAAGCAACATCAAAAAAGCAAGGGATCAGCACTTTGCCAAATTTCAAGGCTGCTCCAACATGGGCAGAGGGGCCAGAGTTCCCCAGTGAGTTACAAGGATGGCAGAGCAACATGTTTTTGTCTAGGCTATCTCAGAAATAGGCAAACTGTGTTCTGGCAGAAAAGTCAGTAAATCCTGCAGCAGATGTCCAGCATGGAAAATTTTTAACAAGGGCAGCTCAAGTTTGGCAGAGTCAAAAGAATGTAGAAAATCCTGATGAGATGCAGCAAGCCATCTCAATAATGGGTGGAGTTACCACCTTTGTCCCCAGGGTCTCTTGAACCCACCAGAATCAACTACTTGGTTTTTTTGAGCAGGGTTGTTTTTTGTCTTTTTTGTTTTATTTTTTTTTTAAATGTAGGGCAGAATAGAGAAGAATGGAGGGGATGATTGAACAGAAAGTAAGGGCTGGCTGGCAGGAGCCTTCTTGGCAGGAACATGTTTCAGCCATGCCTGGAAAGGGAGGGTTTTCACAAATTGTGTGGGAGATGGTGGAGCCCAAAGGAGAGTTGCTGCTTGCTAGATAGAGGAATAATGGATTTTTGGGAAGCTGTGTTTATAATATGCAAAATAGACCACAGGAAACAATGGGGCCTTGGGACAGAGCTGCCAATGAATGAGAGCTTTGTTTTCCTCTTGTCTATTCATATTTCTAAACTTTAAGTGGCATTTTAAACACATTTTACACATTTTTTGTGTAATGGCTTGAATTGCCTAAACTGCTGCCTAAAGTACTGTTGTCATGCAACCTTACCCCTTCTTGGATAAAGATTGACTTTCAGCTTAAGCTGCTTTTTGTATTTTTCTTAATTGCAACTCTTGTTTAATAATCCTTAGCTGCTTTGTTCTCACGTTTTAAAACTTTAGAAAAATTTATAGGAAAACTAGTTGACAGCAGACTTTGTGTACCAAGCGTGTTAATCTGCCCACAGCTTGACTTGAAAATGGCAACTGATATTGTAGTCCTTATGCCAGAACCTTGACACAAATGAACAACGGTTGCAAGCTAATTGCATGGACTTCCGTTTAGATGCTGCTGATGGGATTTGTCTGCCATGGATATGAATTAAACCACCATCATATAGATTGTGTTTTCATTGAGAAGCATCCCATACCTGCAGTTCTTAACAGGCGATCTGAAATAATCAAAAAGATGTTATGGTTGTTTTGCTGTTAAATGCAGACACTGCACATAAGATTATGCAGTATTAAAATGAGAATATTGCTGCCTGAATTGGAGTGTGTTTTGGCTGCATGTTAAAATAAAAGAGAGATGGTTTGATTTATTATGGTGCATGTTTCACCTTTACAAACAAAACAGCACCACTGCAGTTTTGCAGTTTCAGAAATGTTGTTTGTGCAGGCGTTTACGATTAGCAAAAGCTTTGAAAATCCTTGTGCAAGAAATGGTGAGGCTGCTGTTGCAGTGGAGGGAAAGGGAGTTGTTTGCTTTTGCTGCGTATGTTATTTCATGGAGCTTTGCCTCACCAGTAAAACTCCTTCCCTGTGCGAGGGAGATTCCTGGTTCATTGGTATGGATGCGTTGTTTTTACACATTGGAAGTGCTGTGTTGCTGTGTCAATCATCCCGTTAGGATCAGTTTAAGAGCAGTAGGGCTGACGAAGCTGGGTGTGATTGGCTGCCATATGCTGGGAGGGCTCTGTGAGAAGGAAGGGCTGCAGTCTTTCAGCAACAGAGTTTAGCCTGTGTCTTTGCTTCATCATCTGAGGAAAAATCCCCAGATAAGTCACAAGGCTTCCTGAGAAAAAAAAACCCAAAACATTACAGGCTGCTCATCGTTTCGTGTGAGAATTAGTTACCATGATGCGATGGGAAAGATATGGCTGTTTGTTTATATCAGATGTTCCTGTTCACGTTGGGAATGTGTCGAATAGACAGGGCTAAACAAGGTAGGAGGATCGTTGTCTTTTATCGAATGTTTCAAGAGTTTGCTGCAGTATACTGCATCCTGTATGTGTTGCTTGGGGGAGTCGGGGAAACACTGTTTCTCCCGTGAATGGATTCTATTTGGGTGAAATAGGTGGATTCTGTGGTAACTTGTTTTCAAAGGCTATTAATTTCCAGTGTAAATAGCTCTCTTCAGAAATAGAACATGAGTATATGCATATTAAAACAAGTGAAAAAAGAAATAGGTCAGTATGTTTCAGAAGTGCTGCTACCCTAATTGGATTTTTAGCTGGGTTGTTGTCTGGAAGGGCAGCCTAGCTTTAAGAAGGAGAAGGAGTCAGCCTGGAAATCTGTGAAGTTTATAGCAGCTATGTTTGAAGATTTAGGTGAATTAGACTGGCTGATCTAAATGATTACCTATCAGAAGCTTTAACTAAAGCCAAGACTGCCTGTTTTAGATCTGTATGAGTATACAACAAGATTATAGTATTTTACCCTGTTATAAAAGTATGGGTGTTTTTGACTGCACTGTGATTCCTTGTGCTCTTCGAGCTAGGGGAATTTTTCATGTCATAGTTTAGCTTATTGTAAAAAACTGCCCTTTCCAGGTCTTTGTCTAGGCAGCAAAACAGAACCTGTACGTGAAAACAAGGTTAATAATACGTGCTACAATTATCTGATCTTTATACATTTTTAATGAGAGAACACACAGCTAGCAGAATAATTTAATGAGCAGGCTGGCTTTTAGAGCAATGATTTCACTGTGCTAAGGCACATCAACTTTCTTCCAGAGGAGGAGCCTCAGGAAGGAATGGAGAAGATTTATGTTAAATGCTCTAGAGAGAAAGAAGAGATATTTAGGCAGAAGTCTGTACAATTCTGGAAGAATATAGTAGTTTTTAGTTGTTTTTATTATTAGGTAGGAAGCAAACTTTAGCATCATGTTTCAGGAATGCTCTGAGAACATTTTCTCATCCTGTGATATGCTGAAGCCTCTTCAACTTTCTCAGACTGACATATACATTGATGGGGCTCAATATCTTTCAGGATGTCACCCAGTTAGTGATCTAAATTAACATGCTGACTTCAGTTGTGTTACAGCAGCATCATTTATATTTACAGTATATAATATAGTTGGGTTTTAAAATTTTTTCCCTCTAAGATTACCCATTGGTGAGACAACAAGAAAATGGTGTCTTCTTATTTATCCTGTAATAGCCATGTACCTTGCATATAGATACTCCTATTCAGCTAGGATATTGATAGAAAAAATAAGTGTGTGTACTGAGGAAGAATAAAGATCAATTTCTTAAAGAGAAATCAGGTAGAAGAACCTTTTGCTGCCTAAAAAAAACTTCCAGTGATGTAATTTTGGGGGGAAGGTTTCAAGATTTCCTTTATCAGGAACAAGTTACATGAGTTTTAACAGTATTGTGGCAAGGCCCTTGTAGACCAACTGTCCACAGACCAACTGTCCATTGCCCCTCCCATTTTTCAAGGAGAAGTACAGGACGTGTGCTCAGAGCTCCTGATGTCACCTCCCAACTCCTCACAGCTGACTCTGCTCAGAGAAGGTTGATACCACTTCCCTGCTCCCTGGCCAAGTACTTGCTGGAGACCTGTGGCTGGGTTGTTGACACATGCTCAGGTCATGAACCAGTTATTTTTGAATGCTATGGTCTTCTAAGTAAAAACAACCTTGTGCCTTCTGAGAATTTCAAGATCTACTAACAAATGAAACACATGTCAGGATGTAGAATGTTATTATTACAAATACATAGGGTATGGATATGTATGTTTAACTCCCTATCACTATTGATGCTTAAATGTGTTGTTCGTGTGCAGACTGTGTTAAGCATGTGAGGCAAAGATTGATAATTAGAAGCAAGTAAAATAATCTTTTTCAAGCAATAAAATATGAGACAAATATTTAGTTTTTGCAAATAAAACTAAAAAATGTTTTCATGCATAGCTTTCAGAGAAAACTTTTCAGTTTCCTTTTTTGAGACAATCTCTTACTTTCAGATAATTTCAGTGTCTGGTTTCCATACCTTGTAGATCACAGTATCTAGAGTTGTCTTCTTGTGCCTGACTACCAGAGTGAAAATTTGCATTCGTCCCTTAGTCAAGTAGTTTGTGTCAAACTACTGACAGACATGCAAATGACAAAAGGATTTAAAAAATTATTTTCTGGTCAAGGTGCATATAAACTGCTACTTTATATGATTAGGCAAATGAACGTTCAGCTTAGAGAGTAGAGATGGTATTAAATATTCTGTATTTACATTTATTTGGTATATTAAAGTATTTCAGACCAGATTCTGGTGCCTCCTTTCATTTAGTAATATCTTTTCTGCTTAATTCTCTGTGTATTTCATCAGAGCTATTAGTGTGGTCACCTTCTGATGTGCAGTCTGTCTGTTTCCAAGGAATAATTACTTTGTTTAGAATTACTCTCTTTTCCTAAGATAGAATTTTCTAATGAGTTAGAGGTCCTGAAGGATAGTGCTTGACATTAGAGCATTTATAAAGGCAAATCAGCTTCTTAATTTGTAAGTGTACGTTTTACAGAAATATGAGATAATTATGTTCTACCATTTTAATTTTTTTTTCTGAGCAAGAAAAATGGCTCTTAATGTTGTGTGGGATTTCTGGCACTCGGGTATCACCTCAGCTGTAAATGAATCTTCTTCTCTGTTGCTCAGAAATATGTCAGAAATAATCTGTACTGTGTTTATTTGTAAAAGCTCTGTAAAATGTTCTGTTTTTATAATACTGAGAGATAAGAAAGAGAGTGTTTAAATTACTTATTAGTTATTTTGCATACAGTTTTAACACATTGCTAATAGTTAAATTTCACGTGATAGCTGTTAGTGATATCATGCTTCCTAATGTTACTAGAAATTTCTGACTTTGAGGATTGTTTTTTCTCTTCCAGGGAAGAAACACTTTTTTAAAAGTCAAATTATTTTTTCTCTTATTTTACAAATATAGCTGTTGCAAAATTTTAGCAAAAGAGAGCTAAATTACTTGTTCTAAAATGTTAGTATGCATTTTCTTTTAATAACCTTTGATTGTGAAGCTAATTTGATATGTTTAATACAATGTTTTATGGTTAACTAATGTGCACCAGTGCTATGTAACTGGTCTGCAAACAGGCTGAAATTATAGCCTGAGGAAATTAAAACTCATTTCAAGAGAGTGTCAGTGCTGAAAACTAGTTCAAATAATAGCAGTATTACCAATTTGACTAATTAAACTAATCTCCTTTTACATTATTAGCAAATGCAGTGACAGTTGTTGGTTATTGATACACAGAGTCTTCTTTTTAAAAAAATCTTCTTTTAAAACCAAACTTTGTGGCTCTATTTGGAATAGAAGGTGTATGAGGAGAAAGAAGTTATGCAGCCCCTTTCTAAATCTGCCAACTTCTTAATCACCACAATTTTTTATTATTCTTTTGCAACCGGGCCGTTAAAACACCGAGCTCGCTCTCCGATAATGCTGGCGACGTCGAGTTCTTAGTTCAGTATTTCAGACGTGCTAAAAAAGGAAAAGTCTGGGGCTGTGAAGATTGAAGAGCATACCTAACAGGGGATTATATGCAAAATCCTTATAACTAACACAAAGAAATACTAATTATGTAGGGGATTCTTTGTGCTACTGATGATTACTAAAGCTGTTGAGAGCTGCCAGTGTGCAGTTTGCTGCTTCTGAAGAAGACTTGTAGGATTCCTGGAGTCGTAAGTCTGGCAAAAGACCTGGTGGGCTTGTGATACCTGAAACTTTGCCAGTTAGAAGAGCTCAGCTGTAAACAAAAGCACAGAGATTCACGCTCTTTCTCTGATTTATTTTATCTTTTTTCTTTTTTTTTCTCTCTCCTTTTTTATACCTGGATGTATGTCCACAAATACATACACACATAATATACACACACTCATAAAAATATAATTTTTCATGTTTGTGATTTTTGTACTACAAAAACAATAGCTAATAAAGACAGTGGGAGGGATTAAGTGATACAGTAATTGCTAAAGAAGTGGATCAAGATATAGGAACAGATGGTTCATATCAGAGTCTATTCATTTTTTCTGTTTTAAATCAATGTGTTTTTTTCATCAGTTTCTGAGTGGATAATAAACACTTTGGGAAGCGTTTTGGGAAGATCTGGGCACCATACACTGGTGAACTCATAAATAGAGACAAGGTCAGTCTGGAGGTTCATGAGCTGTAAAATCTCTCCTGCAGGGAATACAGCACCTCTGACAGTAGGCAGAATTAGAGAGTACAAATAAGGAAAAATGCAGAAATGTTTTCCTGTGGTAGTTTTGTGGAAGAAGAGAAGAAAGCTAGGATTTGGTTAGAAATGCCTTTTTCTTTTCTTTCCTTTTTCTGAAGGCAACGTTTCAGTATTTTTTTTGTGTATGATCGGTTTTAAGAGGCCTGGCAAATAATTTTTTGGTCTTTTAACCCTCTAGTGTTCACTCCTATCTGGACTGAATACATTTTAATTTGAGGTTCTGAGGAATTTGATGTTGCTGTTTTGGGTTTTTTTCCCCCTACTGCTCTGTTGTATATACTTCAGGCATGTTGAATGGCTCAGTCCCCCAGCCCCTAGTTTTCTGAATCTGTCATGATTTATGTACTATATAGGTGTCATGGGCAGTGTTTTGAACATAGTCTAAAACTAACCTACAATTTCCAAGTGGCAAGTTTTCCATTATTTTCCACTGTTTGGACGAATGATGTTTCAATGCTGGGTTTCAGCATGTCAGGCTTGTGCCTTCACAGTCTCCTTTGGCAGCTGTCTATGAGAGGTGGGTAAAGGGACTGCCTCGTAGGACAGCAAGCCCTGTTTTAGGCCATTAAAATATTTTTCGGGTATTTCCTTCCACTTTTCAGACTATCTGCAGTGCTGTTATCAGCAGCTATGTGCATATTTCAAGCCTAGAGCTGCCTTGGTTTGTCAGCAGACCCCTCTGGCTGTGCCCCTGGCAGGACAGGCAGGTTCACTGCTGGCAGGAGCATACCTCTGCACCCAGTTAATGATTCAGGACTTCAGCACTGCCTCACTCTTATTTACTTAAAAGGCTGTGATAGCATGTGTGGGATTTCTCTGACGGCTCTGTTCACCTGTGGCACAGCATCCCCTGCTACAGCCTCTCTCTGCTGTGAGGAGACCAGTGCCAGCTTTCCCACCTTCGTCTCCTCACCCTGTAGCCAAAAAGTGGTGTGGCCTGGGGCACCTGCTCCAGCTGGCAAGAGGCTTTTGCAGAGGAGGACGCCGGTGCGTGGGCTGCTGGTGCTGGGGATTGCAGTGCTGCAGTCCTTATTGGCATGCTGAACATGCTCCGGCAGCACGGCGCGCCACTGTCCTGGAGTCTAGTGCTTGTCTTTAAAAACTTTTTTGCTTCATGTGTAAATGTAATTTTTTTTTTACAATTCCTTTGTGTATTTTAGTTCCCCTCTGCTAATGCTGGGAAACAGTTTGAGGATGGATTACTTTATTGCCATAATTTTAAGGGAGTTGGGGTGGGGGCTAAAAAACTCTAAGACTTTCTGTCACATTGGAGATGGCGTGAAAGGCTTTGGAAGTGGCCCCACTGATGTGTTTATAAAGCCAGTGCACTTTCTACTTCCCCCCCCTCCTTTTTTTTAAAGACCTCATTTAATGCTCAGGACTGTGCAGAGGCCACTTTCAAAGGCTTTAGTATCCACAGTAGCAGCTCTTTGAAGTGGAAACGCCAGCGGGGAACAAGCCTTCAGCTTAATCCTTGGTGTAAAAGGTCCGAAGTGGTAAGAAGCCACAGCATCCCTCTCAGTGGGAGGAGCTGGAGAGCGATACCTGCAACTGAATCTGTATCTTGGACCTGGACCTCATCCGTGGAGCCAGAACTGGTTGGACACTTCTCTAGGGCAGGAGGAATGCAGTCCCTCTCATCTCTCTGGTTTTTCACTCTGCTTCTGTCCCAGCTTCTTTCCCCAGTTTCTTGAGGAGGAAGACACAACTAAAAGGCGAGAGTAAAGCCTGAGAGCAAATGTTTGTGCTTGGGTTTGTTTGCTGTCTCGAGTTGGTAAATCTTTTCTCTGGAGTGCACAGCCAGTGGCACAATCCATCTGCTGGTCCTTGTGGTCATGTGTCTGTCCAGTTCGTTTGGTGGCTTCATGGTGGCCCCAGGTGCTTGTCTCTCCTTTGGCACAAGGAGGGTGAAGGAAATAGTGCTTTTTGGTCACCAATGACTCAGTTAAGTGCTCAAAGCCAGGTGGGATGAGTCTGTCATCTCTGAAATAGATTTGTTTGAAATAGGAGATGAAAGTGTTGAGTTTCCTGCAGTGGGGCTTGAGGATCAGTGTGTCCCTATGGATTTGTAGCCAGTCTTGATTGCAGAGCTAGACTGCTTGTAAAGAGCTGCCTTCCGGAAAATGAAGAGGGCAGAAGACAGCAGTTCTTTGACTGGCACGTGGCTTGAGCTACCTGGGGTGAGAAGCTTTTTGAGGAGGGCTTTGCTTCTCAAACATAGTAGCCATTGTTGATTCTGATGACTATTTAAATAATCTGATTTTTAATTGAAAAGTTATTTTTTAACTTGGTGGTATTTTTGACCTTCAACACATCACCTACCATTTAATTTCACCCTTGTGTTGTGTGCAAAAACAGCTGTCTTTTCCATGGCTACCCTACTGGTAAAGGACTGAACACTCCCTGCCTCCTAGTCAAAATCTGGCGGTCCTCATCATCAGTCTCTGTGAATTTTGTATTCTTTCTGTTGTCAAAAACCTCCCTGATGCCTCTTTGTACATGTAAGCCTTTCTGCAGTGCTGATGGTGCTGTTACTGTTCTCTCACTCTTTTATCATTCCAGAGTTACATGCTCCATGACTATATACACTAGTGTAATTCTTTCTTGTTTTCCTTTGATAGTGCCAAATGTTCTGCTTGTTTTATACCCCATCAGCTGCTGAATATTTTGCAGGAGTCTTCATTAAATTGCTGTAATGTCCACATGATCTTTCGTCTGTAGCAGTGTCTTGTTGGAACCTAGTGCTGTGTGTTTGCTATTCATTATTTGTCTTTTTCCCTCATCTGCATTATTGTGCCTATCTTTATGTTAAAACTGATGTCATTTATCACCCAGTGAACTTAGTATCATGAGGTCTTTTTGTAACTCTTCACAGTTGGCTTCAGGTATTTTTACACAAAAATTTTATGTTAACTGCAAACTGTCTTATTGGTTATGGCTATTGTTGCAAAGCAGAGAAGGAAACTCTCTTGGAAAACCTAATTATGAAAATTACAGTATGTTATTAGAAGTAAAACAATATTTAATCTTGTGAGTTTGTTGTGAACTTCTGTTCTGACTTTAGTCTTCATACTGCCTGCAAATGCTTAGCACTTTTTAGATGCTCTTTTAAATTAAATTTAACATCCATAAGGCCTAAGTCATCACGATTACTGGGTTCCACAAAAATCATCAGGTTACAAAGATGAGATTATTAATTTGCTTTCATTTTGCTTAATCTTGAGCTTTTAGGATTTGTATTTCCTAGCTCTTCCCTACCATTGTCAGAATTGTACTCCTTAATGAAAACTGACAGTTGCTTGTAAACATACTTGTAGGTGATAAGGTTTTATGAAATGCACTTGATGTTTTCAGATTTCCAGAGAAGTGGGCAAGAGATAGCTGTGCTGCAGTAGGGTTCTCTTCTTGAACTTGAAGATTCTTGTAATAGGAATCAATATAAGGTGGTGATGGTTTGGGGTTTTTTGTTGTTGTTTTTATTCTTAAAGGGAAATGAAATTAAAACAGACTTAGTAGCAATATTCTGCTTTGGTGAAGATAACCACCTGTATCTCACCCATCTGTGTCTCCAATCACTAAAACATCAGCATACTTTTCAGTTAGGGGAAAGGTAAATGTGATGAGTATAATCTTTGAGGTGCTTCACTGGAAGGTAAAAATGATTTTCCTGAAATAGGACTTTAAAATTTGTGGACAGGTTTCTACTTTTCTGATATAAAATTTCTTTTTTTTTTTTTTTTTTTTTTTTTTTTTTTTTTTTTTTTTTGGTTTTTTTTTTTTTTTTTTTTTTTTTTTTTTTTT
>VZTT01053134.1:150256-183014 GCA_013400855.1 Buphagus erythrorhynchus
TTTGTTTGTTTGTTTTTGTTTTTGTTTTTTTGTTTTAAATTTGTGTGGCTATTCTGACTCCAGTTTTGTAGTTAGGAAATTTAGGGAACATCATGCAGGATTATTCTTTAATTGTTTTCCTGATGGACTTTGTTCATCTGGTGAAAAATTATGGGATCTTAAATTGGGGGTTTCCATTCAACTTTACAGAACCATAATAATTAAATTTACCACTCCCCTAATATGTAAATTGAGTGAACTTTTTTTTTGTAAGAAAGCACAGAGCTAGAATACCACTGCATCTTTATTGTCTGTCTCTTTTCTGTCTTTTCAGAGAATTATTTTTTGGGGGGATTTGAGGGGGGTTTATTTTGGTTTCGGTTTTTTTGGGGGGTTCTTTGTTTTTGTTTTGTGGGGGATTTTTGTTTGTGGTTTTTTGTTTGTTTTTTTNAGTAGGTTTACAGGATTTCTAGAACATGTGCATTGTTATAAACTGGTTATCTCTGTGAAAACCAAATATTGGTAGTGCAAACTTTGCAGCCCATAAAGTTGCAGAGGATTACTAGAGGGCATAACTTTGACCAAGAGGGAGGTTGGTTGGTTATTTATTTATTTCAGTTTGGGTTGGGTTTTATTTTTTGGTCTGGTTTGATTTTATGTCTCGCCTGTTTTATCCTGAAAATGTTGTATGAAATGGAAGGAATTCCTACAAGGTGTCAGGGACCAGAGCATGTACAAGCTGAAGGTTAGAAGTTAGAAAATCTCTTATTTACAAGCTAAGCAAATATTGCACTAAAATGAGATCCATTCAAAACACATGTTTAAGTCATTTTTGAAAACTTGGTTTTGGAATAGAAATGTGTGTAAGCATAACAGCAACAGTCCACTTCTTATGTTTATATAGTTTTTTTTATCTCTGAGTGGTATTGATGATGTTACTTATTTGAACAAATCAAATTTTTTTTTCTTTTTTGCTATTTATTCACTTTGTAACACAGAAATTTTGACACCTTCTTTCAAAACTAGTGTTGTATATTGAGTTGATATTTGTGCATGGTTAAAGGGAGCTCTTAAATTATGGTTTAACACAAGTTATGCAAGGCAATACATTCTGTAAAGTGCAAAACAGTGTGTGTCTTTAAATATCTTTTTGCCACTAAGCTTGAACTACAACAAATTAATTAAGCTTCTGAAAAGGACAAAAATGTCGGGACTTACTTTAACCAGTCCAATTTTTCCACTGCCATGTGAGCAGAAAACTGTCACTTGCCAAAAGCCAGTTGCTTGTGTGCCATTGTCAGAAGCATCTCCATTGCTTTGGAAGTGCTGGCGAATGCCAGGCTGTGCTTACCTGTTCTGCCATCCCCAGCAGGATGGAGAAATCTCTGCAGTTACAGGTAAGCAGAGATAGTAGAAGAAGGTCTGGAAGAGGGCTCTGTCAAATCATTTATAGGAAATGTGTTTAGTTTTCCCTGCAAAACATTGCAATTCAATGTGTCAAAGGATAAAAGCACTTGATTTTTCAATGTTTTAAAGACCTTTCTTTTTCCTACTGCTCTCTTCACAATAAGTATCTGAGTTAAAATAGAGGCTGTAATTTGAATATAGAGAAAATTTTTGATTTAAGGTGGGGACATGCCTTGCTCTGAGACATAGATAACACTGCCTAACCTGTCAGCATGGCTGCCTAAATCTATTCCCTTTTCAATTTTTAAGCTGAGAGAAATTAAAACAAAGACTCTGTATATTGAAGTTGCTTTTCAAAGATACTGGCTGGAGTTTTTTGTTGTGATTTAGGGTTTTTTTTCCCTTACAAAAACCTGAATATAGTTTATGTACTCTTACTGTTAACAGACAAATGAACTATACACGTTAGAAAAATTATTATGAACTCATCCAGTGTCTTTACGGTAGGCGAGTAAACTTTCTGAGCTTGTTTCTGTGTAGCCTTTCTGTGTTTAAGTACTTTATCTCCTGTTGTAAGTTTTAAAAAATTTTAAAAAAGGTTATTCTCTAAAATGAAACTGAGTTGAAAAGTAACTTTCTTCAAGTGGCAATGGGTGGTGAGCTTTTTAGACTGAGGGAGACATGTTACACTAATCAAAACAACAGATCGATATGACCCATTTTTATTGGGTCACTGCTTCTTGATTGGTGCTCAAGCAAAAAGGAAGGTCAGTAGCAGTACTGCACACCAAACCCAAAGTTAATCATCCCGGAGCTCAGGAAAAATAAAATGTTTCCTTGGTAGGCAATGTCTGCAGATGGTTGTTGTGCACTCCTTCCAGTTGTAATTCTGTTATTTGCCTCAGGATTAAATACAAGTATTCAAGACTTCCAGGAAAACAGACATTCACCAGTAGTTGCAAGTCATACGAGAATAGCTCTTATTTTCTTTTCTGCTACCAGTTGCAAAAATGGTTTTAGGGGAAAAGCATTCTCTTTCTGTACTAGTGATAGCTATTTGACAACTGAATAGTGGTTCACTAAATGCAAATTTATTTTATTCCAGAAAGAATGAGCTTGCATTATGTATTGTCAAATACAACACAGGTAGCCTTTGAAGTTTTAAATGTTGGTTTTGTTTAGGGTGTTTTATTGTTTGCTTTTTCTTGTGAACAAATGCATGAATTTTGAAAATAAAGTTTCTTACTGTCATCTTCATATGGAACGTGATTAAATATCTTCTTTATTCACCTTAGAGGACCAAAGATAATCAGGCAGGAAGCATCTCTGTTTATAACACAAAAAGGCAACCTACTTTCAGAAGAGACCAATAGAGACCAACCTGTTAAATACTACCTTTTTTTCTTCAAGGCCATGCTAAACCCAACATTTCTGCTTTTTTCTTAACTGGAAAGGGTCTGTGAAAAAATGGCTTTTAGTGGGAGATTTCAGCTGCCGTCTGAATGTTAGTATAAAAACACTATTTAAAAATATAAAAATAAATCGTCTTTGTAGGTACTTGTTAACTATCTGATATTCTGTAGGTGACTTTAAAGTTAGGTTCTGTTCCATCTTTTTAACTGCTGCGAGATGTGAAGTATTCTGGCATAGGCATCTAATCAGGCTTTGCAGTATGTCCTGTGAGATATTTAAGCAGTAAAGCACTTGCATGTGTTCTGCTTCATGAGGATTTCTTTAGTTTTGGAAGTAAATAAAACTAGTGTTGTGTGTTATGTGCACGCTACTAACGGAGCAAAAGGGAATTGAATCCTATGATAAAATGGACTTTGGTGAAGGCTTGCTTGGGCAACCAAAATATATTTGACATGCTTGTGAAATGCTTAGGGTCTGGTAGAATGCAAGAGTGCCTTGCTTGGGCTCCTTTAGGCAGGCTCTCAGGTATTCTTCCTTCTCCGTTGGGTTGCTAAGAAAGATCCCTTCTTCTGGGAGTGTTTCTGGGTGATGCAGCTTGGGGTGCAGAGGAGGGGATCTTGGTGTTTCTTTCTCTTGTGGTGGGTTTTAAAAGGCTTTTTCTCCAGGCTCCACTTTTGCTGGAGCTTTTAGTTTAACACATTCAAGAGTACTGGTAAAACAACACAGATTCTCTTGAAGGCTTTTGTAATCAGTCATCTTACTCCCCAGCTCCAAATGTGGTTTTCAAGTATTTGTGAATCTCCAAAGAAGTCCTGAAGTGTTTCCTTCTATATCCATGCTCCTCTCCTGAGAGTCTATGCTTTTGTCAACAATTGTGAGAGCCAGTCAGGATTCCTCTTGGTATCCTACTTTTCATGCACATTATAAAAGACATTTCTGACAGAGCAGCATTTGAAAAAGGGATTGAGGAAATCCATGGAAGAAAAATTCAGCGAGACCTATTAAATACAAAAACATCAGTTACAGGTTGTTGGGAGAAAATTCATGGAAGTTAACACGCTCTGCCTGCCCTGGTTCTGCACTCTTTTGAAGATATCTAGTATGAGCCATTGTCATCAGAGATGGACACTCTCTCATCTGCTAAGGTCATCCTTGTGGGTGTTGTTATCCTATACTCAGGTAAAAGGTGGAGAAAATGGCACAGGAATGCAGGTATTTTATCTCAGAATAGTGATGCAGCTTGAATTTAGTGTAGGGAATCTGTTCAGCAGAATGGGTTTAGCACTTGAGAGGCAGTCAGAGTTAATAGCATTAGGTAGTGCTCTTGCTGCTCTTGCCTCAGGAGCTTGGTTTGGATGTGCCATGCAACTTCTCAGAGCTGGGTAATTTACTGGAGTATATTAATAATGCTGTTGGCAGTCTTAAAACATGTGCAGCTTGTGAATTTAACATGTCATTAGTTTACATACGGTCCTTGGTTTATTCAGACTTATCCTTGTCTTTCGATGCAAAGGGATGGTGTTTGTCACATAAGCAAATACCTCGGCAAGAGTTCTTGGCTTAGAGCAAAACTGGACTAGAGAAAATAGAAAATTGACAACAGCCTGAGCTCTTTTAGATTGTACTCCTGTGTAACAGCGTGTTATCGGTCCTTTGGCAGGTGAGAACAGTCATTTGATCACGTGTTCCCTCCATGCCAGTCTATAAAAATTTCACAGTACACAAGCACACTTTTCTATAAATATTTTACAGTCCTAAAAAAACATAAATACAATGCGTATCTGCAGCTGAGTGTGAGTGGAAGCTCCTAAATGCACTGGGATACCCTTTCCTGGGGAATTGGGTTTGATTAATAGCTATTACGTGCTGTACTCTGCCAAAAGCAAAACATTTGTGTCCACAAGAGGCCAAGTGGTAACGTCATTGCTGCCGGGGATGATTAACTCTGCTTGCCGAGGCACAGAAACAGAAATTGCTTTTGCCCTCTTGTCAAGGTGGGAACAGAATTTTGTGTATGAAATTCATACACCTAGAGGATAAAATCAGGTTAGTTTGGACTTAGAAAGTGTTTAAGTCAAAAACTGTGAGAAGGTACAAACCAAGAGAGGAGGAGTAGAATAAAAATGAAAGTAGTTTGCTAGAAGAAGAAAACTCTTTTCTGCAATTGCACTTTAACTGAAGCATAATAAGCATTAGTTTTTCCAGCATGACTTCGAAGCACTTTGGTATTAGAAAATACTCTTGTGGGCTGTAGTCATCCACTGGCCTAAAGTTCAGCAGAAATATTTCATGGTCCATTAGCAAAGTAGTACAGTGGGTTACTGAAAAGGTCCCAGGCTGTGTCAGTTGTTTCACAGTTGGTGGTACACCTTCCTCCTCACCTAGTTCCCCGGGGACAAAGGACATTAGTGTTATTATATTGTAAAGCCAGCTTCAAAGGGAAGCGGCAGGTTTTTACAAGAAGTTCATTGCCATACTGTAAATAGTGGGGGACATACTAAAAAGCCTGAACCTGGCACATTAGTGATCGTGACAAGGAAAACATGGCTCATTTAGCAAAACTGATTTGAAGGTCATGCTCAGTTTAAATAAAGCAGACTGGTGTTTTCTAGTCTGTCCCTGGACTTCAGTCAGCTTAACTAAAATAGTTAGGATTGTTTCTGTGTAAAGTGTTCATCTGAATTACAGTTCACAGGTGTTCATCACTGGTTGTATAACAGGCAAAGAGATGTGGCAATAGTTGATCTCCAAGTCAGGCAAATAAAATAAATAATGTTTTTTTTATAAGTCCTGACACTTCTGACTTCAGCTGGTTCATGTTGAATTAATACAAGACCCGGGATTAGAATTTTAGTATTTTTGGCTACCAGCCACCTGATCAAACAAGTGGGCTGCTTCCTCAATACGACAGTTCTGACTTCTTCCTCATTTGAGCAATACTGGTTTCCTCAATGTCACATGGGAGCTGCTTAACATCTTTAAGTGGAAAAAAAAAAACCGAAAATGATTAAAGAAATATTCGTAAGTTTAGTTTGAAATTTATAGAAGAAAATGCATTCATCATGCTCTATTGTAGTTGAATGGCTCTTCTTAAAAATGTTATGGTGACAGATTTCCCATTCATATTTGCCATCAAAGAATGGATGATGTTTCATGGAAACCTGTCTTATTTTCTTTTGTTTCTTGAATTTAGGGATTATTATGTTTTGTGACTCCACAAATGTGATTAACAAGCATGCTGACTGTCAAATTATTTGTCTGTAAAATTACTTTATTTTTTATTTAATACCTATTGGCATCTTCTGATGTAGGATCCCCTTGTATGGCCTAGTGGAGGATCTTGCACAATGAGGCTTAAATTAGTATGTGGTGCCTTAGAGCCAACCTTGCTTTTCAGGGACAGGGAACATGTCCTGTGGGATTCAGCACTGCAGGTAGAGGAGCCAGACCTGCTGCAAGTGCAAGGGGTGCCCTGTCCTGCCTGCTCTGCTCCCTGCTCCCTGCTCCATCAGGCTTGGGACATGAGCAGGTGGCCATGTTTCTGTTCAGTTGGCCAGCACGTGTGAAGCAGGGGACATTGTGCTGCTGTGTTATTCTGCACCTGATGAGGCAGATCAGAACAGATCCAGCTGTAGTCTGGGATTAAGCTGCAGTCTTGCTTTCCTCGGCAGGGAGTTTGGGGGAGCTCAAGGGAGAACTTCACAGGGGAGTCAGGAAAATGGCAAGTAGCTGGAATTTAAAGTAACAGTGGAGTGAACTTGTGGGGTTGTGTCTGTCCTTTAGTGGGCAGCTTCTCCTCTGTTTGGAGGCCTTGAATGCTATTTAAAGCAAAAACAATGGGGGGAAAAGGACATTTAAGAGTGTAATAATAAGGTTTAGTTGAAAAACGGAAGCAAAGTTCCACCGTCTTCTGGACTAAAGCACCTGCCAGTGTCTCCTAAACATAGGTCTATGTCCTGAATGATTTGAAAGTGGAGTCTGCTATGCAGCTGCAAACAAGAGGTGACTTAGTGGGATTTGAATGCCTTGTCCTGGAATAAGAGTGGGGGTTCAGTAGTTGTCAGTCTTCGAGTATCTGCATTTCTGCTGTGAATGTTCAGGATGCTTAACTTGATCTGGTTACAGAAGCATTCCTATGTGTTAAACTTATGCAGGGAAACTTTCCACTGGGTTTTGTCTATAAACATAGTGAAATGCAAAGCAACTTTCCTTTGCAAATAGGTCAACTGCTGAAGAAGCAGCAGCTTTTTGAAGGAACACGATTATTGTCAGTAGTCTGAAGATACATCTGTGGAGTGGGGCACATTGGTTCATCTGTGTTTTCAGATGCCCTGCGGCATCTGGAGATGGTCGTGTTTCGTCCCACATCATCTGACCCAGGTAAAATCACTGATTCAAAACTAGTAAGTCCAGGCTGAAAGAAGTGGCTAAACCATTTATTTCTTAGAGATCAGTTTATTTCCTGAACAAAAAGGAACATCATGAGAATCTGAGTTAAAGTAGTATGTAGTCATGACATTGCTGGTTCATGAGCTTGTGCTGTGGAGTGTGAAGCTAAGCGATGCTTATGGTTAACCCTGTCTAAGGGCAGACAGCCTGTTTTCTGCTGCTTCCAGCCAGACCTTAAAATTTTGTCATTAAGTCCTTTGGGCCTGGTGTCTCCTGCAGGGTCATTGTTATTGTTTCTTTGTTAAAAAGTTTCTGAAATTTATGACTATGAACATAATTTTCTGGGAGAAAGCAACATGAGTTTTTCTTTATGTGTAAATGGATAAAAGTTGTAGCAGCAACCTGCTTTGGGCCAAGGGCTTAAAATTGTACAGTATCATTTCCCTGGGGTTAGAGAGTTGACCTTGGTCTTCCTGAAAAAGATCTCACATTTGGCTAAGAAAACAGTTTGTTTCTGAAGCGTGTCAGTATATGCATGCTGGGTTTGAAAACTAAATTCTCAATACATTGTCTTGGCATTGGAGTATCCAGCAGGTCAGTTTTGGTGGCTGTAGATAGGTCCTGAAGGTGAGTTTTTTCTCACTGGAGTTCATGTTTTTGATTGAATCTGGGCAGCAGTCTGTAAGTCAACATGTTTCTCCTTGCTAGTGACCTAGAGAAGGCTCACCTTGCTTTCACAGCATAGTGAGTCTTTGGGGTTTGGGGGTGTTTTGGTTTTGGTTTTTTGTTTCCTTGTTTTTAAAACAGAGCATTGTTTACAAATCATCAAACTTGTAAGGCTAATTACATTTAGTATATCTCTTCTATCTGGGAAAGAAGAATTTATGTACTTAAAACTGCAGAGTCCCCTTTAAGTACAACTGAGGGTTTTCTAACTTTTGAATTCTTCAGTTTCTGGTATATTTATAGGAGAAATATATAGATCATGTTGATAAATTTTGACAGGAGGAGCAACAAATTGACCCCCAGTGTTGACATCTCTTACTGAAGATTTTAATGTGATGAATAATACAGAGTGTTTAAGGCTCAGAAAGTATAAAACTGCTTTAACACCTTTTGAGGGGACTTAGTGGTTCCTCTAGAGATCTGTGCTGAGACCATGTAGAAGACTGTGCTCTTTTACTGGAAGTCACCACCTGCAGAGATCACTTTTGAAGATGAGGTCTTCACTCATTACTACATTATCTACTGAAGCATGAATACATCATGTCCAGGAAGTCTCATCTTCATCTTTAGACAGATAATGTATAATCCACTGCCACATAATCTGGCTGATAAGTAAAACTACTGTACCAAAGTGCCTCATATTTTGTAGATAGCAAGAGCTCCTATTTTCCAGCTGAAAGATCCAACTGGTTTGTAATAGGGCAGGGCTTTGTATTCACTTGCAATTCCCAAAGATGAGGCTGTCTGCCCCATATTTCTCTGAGAAGTTTTTCTGTAGGCTTCTAGTGTCTCTGTGCTTTGTTGTGTTTAATAATTAAAAGGATTTTTTTTCCTTAACCATGGCAAAGGCCTTCTACTCCTATGCCTTGCTAGCTTTCTGTGAAAGGCTTTTCCTAAAAGGGATCCAAAGCTAAATAGCTTTTACAAATACATATCCATGAATTTCATGTCACTTAACCTGCAGAAAACTGCATTTGTAAGTGTGCATTCTTGATCAATTCCATTGATTCAACTGTGTGAGAGACTGAAAATAAACAATAATAATTGTAAAAAGACAAAAAGAATTTGTTCTTATGTTGAGTACTTCCTTCATCTTCAATAAGAATATTTTGCAGCTCAGTTGTTTGTAAGTTTTGATAGTTTGTTTAGCTCCAGTGGGGAGTGTTGTTTTGAGCTGGGATCATTAAAGGTAATGACAACTAAACAACTAAACAAAATCAGCAAGCAAACAAAACTTTCTGCCAGGATAAGGGACACTTGGTGCTGAGGGCTTTATGCTGGTGAGGTACCATTGGTTTTGGCAAGGCAGCTAACTTTGGCTGATATCCTGGGACACAATTCGAAATAGTGGGAACAAGAGCAGGGTTTGCATTTGCTGGAGACACTGGTTTTCTCCAGATTAGTGGGTTTTGCAACACACAAGGTCAGGGTGTGAACTATGATGTTAATGGTGTCTAACCTGGCAGGCATTTTATTGAGGATTATTATAGTTGTTGTTATATTTTCTTATGTAAATTCCGTTTTTCCCCCTTATTTGCTTCTCTGTTTACTCAAACTGCTGGATTTTTCCCTGTAAAAATTTTCCTTCTAAAATTTCCTCTTGTCCCTCTCTCTTGCAGTGTTCACAACCTTTCTCCGTCTTTCTTCCATTTTCTATGAAGTCTCTCCCTTCCTTTCTGGGAAAAAAGCTAGCTGTTTCACAACCAGCTATTTCCTTTTCCTATCTTCCTCTCCCATTTTTTCCTTCTCTTGAGCACTTTCCTCATATGTTGGATTCTACTTTTCTTGGCTTCTCCCATAATTTTATTCCCTGATTTGTCTTTTCTCTCCCTGCTTGTTTTGCGTCCCCCATGTTCAGGTTTTCAAGTTGGCCTCTTCCTTCACCCTCCTGGCACAGGTGGTGGGCAGAGAAGATATGACAGCTGCCTAGCATGTGGTTGTGAACACGTAGGTCATATAAGTGGTAGGGATGAAGCACTCCAAATTACTCTATCCTCACCATGTTTGCACTTGCCTTCTGCTGAAGGCATGGCCTCCTTCGGAAGGGACTCAATTCTGTCTCCTGAGTTTGCACCAGTAGAAATTCCTGGGGCACTTGGTGACTCTTGAGAAATCAGGAGGCATTATGTTTTGACCAGACATGGATTTTTGAGATAAACTTTTCATGCTTCCATTTCTTTAGAAAATCTTCATGTAGCATGAGGGTAAGAAATAGGATGATACTATGTTTCACTCTTCTACCCTCCAATCCCAAATGCTTTTTGGTAAGAATTCATGCTGCAGTCTCACAAATCTTGTATGTGATTCTGCTGTGCACTTGTTTTTTAAAAACCATGGCTACTGCCATTTCTATACTGTGTGCTGTTTGCTTTGCTGCCATGTGCTGTGTCTGGATTTTTTCCGTCTTAACACCTACTACTTGAGAACCAGCTTTGTCAATTTTATTGTGTGCAGCCCTGCAGAGTATTACTACTTGTGACTTTCAGCAGTGTGTGGTATAACATTTACCCTTTTCCCAAAATTTCTGTCTGTCTCCTACATCTATTACTGAAAACCGTTACTGACATTTCTGAATTGGAATGTGTGGCCCTAGGGAGAGTATTTCCTTTTTTACATTTAGCCAGCTAAATCATCAGCCTAACACGCTATCAGCTCAACAAGCCCTTGTGGAGAGGCTCTTCTTCTTCTCTTTCCTTTTCATCAGTTATGAGTATTTTCTCACCTCTTTGTATGTTTTCAGCTTAATCTCATTCTTCATTGATGCTGCCAGACAACATTGATGGAATATTTAATTTGAGGAGTTTGTAATTTATGTACTGTACTATAATTGCATAGAATTATTTTAAAATGTACTGATTCTCTTGCGCCTTGTTGCTCTTTATGACAATGAAAGCTATCTAAGTGTCATCCAGACCCATCTTATTGCACATTGGACTTGAAACTGATTTTTTGAGCAATTAGCATTGCATTGCCTTTATTCATGCTAGCAGTAGGAACTTTTGGTGTAAGTATTGGTCACATAGTAAAACCCCTTCTGGTAGCATTGCTAAATAGTAGAAAAGCCTTTTGATGTGAAGACCTAGAAGTCAGAACTGGGATCTGATCCTGAAACTGGGTGTGAGTAATTCTTACTGACTTAACTAGCAATACTGACTTCAATTAAGACCAGTGAATTCAAGCACAGAACGGTAATTGTTCGGACATGGAAAAGCTGACAGTGTTTTTAAGACTATTTTTATTGACGTATTTTAAAATCTCACTTATTCTAGTCCTTCCTCTTTTCTTTTTTCTTGGTCAAAAATAATCCATCAACTGTTTCTGGCTGGTATTTGCAAAGTAGAAGTTGTGTTCCTCTGAAGCTGAATAGAGGGAAACATCATGTTCATGGTTTCACTGTCTATATATAAAATATAGTTAGTGGTTAAATTTTTTTGTAGTATCTAACCCTTTGATTTTCAGATCTGTTTTTCTCTAAAATATCCTAGGTATTTTATAGTCCCCAAATAGTTTAAGTGCCATATTGGAATCTGACATTTTGATGCTGAAGGATGTGTTTGCAGAGGTACACAAATGCTAATTAAATCAAAAGAATATTTAGATAAAGACTGCTTCATATTAGAAAGGACTTATTGGAGCATGGTGACTTGGTGGTTGAGCCCTTTCATGAAGCCTTTATAGAACAGCCTCTTGATTAACGGGAAAACTAACTCTATTGTCTGCATATGGAGGGTTTTATTTCCTATAATTTTGGAATGGCATTTTATGCTTTTTTTTTCTGTTGAGAAATAGAGACACAAAAAATCTGAGCAGAATACTACCATCCCCATTTTTAAGGAAGAACAAATAAAGAGTAACAACTTATAATGCAGTAACACAATCTTAAGGGCCAAGTGATAAATTAATGGAAACGGGTTCTTGTATACAATTTAGGAGACTAAGCACATTTGATTGAATTGTTTCACAACTAGCTTGCCTAATTATTGTGTCTGCCACATTCATCTATTTAAATCATTCCCAACTTTTGGATTGCTGCCTGGAATATTGCTGCAGTACATGTTTCAAGTGGTTATTCCCTTGTCACGTGTAGCTTCACAAAGGAGGATGTTTTTGTTTTTTTCTTTTTTTTTTGAAAAAAGAGAGTGAACTTTGACTGTATGTTAATAATATCTGATAAAAAGGGGCTATAGGTTTCATAATGTTGATTTGAATGAGTTGCACGTGAACTGATGCTGTATTTGTTTTGTCAGGTCAGTGACTTAAAAAGTGCCTTTGCCAAGTCACTTTTATGAGCGAGGACTGCTACGTCTGTGTTCTCAAAATCCTATCTTTGCCAGCCAGACATTGCCTTCACCTTACACCTGGCAGAAGATACCTCAGCTGTCTCCATTTGCCAATTAGTTGATGGGAAACTGAAAGCAGAAAAAGGATTATTATTATTATTCCTGGGACATGAACAAATGACTGCATTGCTTTTCTCATGTAATCAATATCGGCAAGTAACCGTCAGAGGACTGCTATTCTATCAAGGAGTGCCATTGCATTGATGGACCTTGGCTTAAAACCAGTGCATCCGTGATTACAATCAACAAACCCACGTGTTTTGCAGACAGAAATGCGACTGAGCATGTGTTTTCCCAGCCAAAAGTCTACAAGCGGGACTTAATGATTGATGAGTGACTGCTTGCTGATAAACTTTCTCTGCTTGTTCTGCTTTGTGTGTGTTGGACGCTGTTAATCGTCCCCCACTGTTTGTTTTTTTTACTTTCTTTTCAATTAGAATTGAAGTTATTTTTTTCTGATTCCCCCACCCCCCTTTGTCATTAGTTTGGAAACTTCTTCAGCATAATTCACCTGACAGCAACTTACAAGTTCAAAATCAGCTTCTCATCATGGCTTTGAATGTTGCTCCCGTAAGAGACACAAAATGGCTGACATTAGAAGTGTGCAGGCAGTTTCAGAGGGGAACTTGTTCACGCTCCGATGAAGAATGCAAATTTGCACACCCCCCTAAAAGTTGCCAGGTTGAAAATGGAAGAGTTATTGCCTGCTTTGATTCCTTAAAGGTAAGATAAAGAAACTGCATGTGTAGTGAAAATGCTACTACATCGTAGTGAAAGTAAAATAGGAAATGATGAGTGATTTGTTCTTGGTAAGATGCATATTGAAACAAATGTTGTTTTTCATAAGGTTTGTTTACTGAAGCTTTTAAGATTTTATTCTAAGGTTTTTTTTTCAAATGTCACTATGTTGTTTACAAAAATTGCATGTGACTGTGGGATACAGAATTAGTTGCAGCTGGTAGGACAATTGTATTCTCCCGAGTATATTTTATGAATTATAATAATTGTTTCATGGTAGATGAAAATACACAGTGGCACAATACTATGCCATTCCCAGAGTCCTAAAGAAACAAATCATATGGAAAGAGTGCAGATCTTTTCATTCAGATCAACAGAAGTGAGAAAAGGCTATCCATTACTTCAGATTTGACACAAAGGGTTGTTTACTCTTGATATTGGAGACTCAGGTAAATTAATAGCATTGGAAATTATGTATATAGATAGTGCAGATATGACCATAAGTTTAGGAAGAGCAAAGGGATTCTCCTCTTTGGAGGATATTTAGCAATTACGTTGTTAGGGCATGAGCTGCTTCTGACTTCCTAATGACATCAGGCGTCCTTTAGAAAACTATTTTAAAAAGTTCTGTGAAAATAGTTCATGTACTGCATAAAAGAAGATTAATGACCCCCTGGGATTTGAGGAGTACACAGTGTTTTTCATGATGATATATTTGTGTTCTTGTATCAACAGAAGGAGAAAGCTTATTTCATATAAATAATTAAAGGGTAGAATTGAGAATTTCAGATTTTATTTTGGAAGTTTTACTTACAGCTTTATATTCTGGGCATGGGAGAATGTCTTGGCTTGCTATTTTAGCTCTGAGGATCAAAATTTCAGTTATCAACAACTCCTTTACTGTGAAAACATCAGTCTGAAAGATAAGAAAACTCAGGGTGGTTTATTTACATTACAACTTTTTTTTTTAATGCATTGCAAGGTATTGTGCTAGGCATCTGCCTTCTGTTTTTTCTCATTTCTTCTTTTCTTTCCAAGATTTAGAAGACAGTATCTCAGGGAAAATGTTTATGATGAGGTTATGTTCTGTGTATCCTGTAAGCCAGAAGAGCACCTTTGGAGTCATGACAGTATGTCATCGAGGGCTATTAATGACCTTAATCCATGGATTACTGCACGATAAACTGTAACAGCTTCTTCTTAGATGTTCTTGTGTATTGGTTGTCTGCCAATGGGATAAATTTTTTTTAAACAAGCAGACTAGTGTCTGCAGCAAGTGAGCAATACTCTGATTTTACAAAAAATAAGCAGGTCAGTAGAAGGGGGTTTTTATGTACTATTTTTACATGTTATAAAGTCTCGGGTCTGTGGCTGGGAGGCTGGAGATAAGCACTAGGACTCGGTCACCCCTGGGCTGGCAGGACAGTGGCTCTGCAGTGAAAGAGGTGCTGCTGCTGCATCATCCTGGCCAAAGCAGTGATGCACCTGTCCTTGATGCCTGAGGACAGCATTGCTCTCCCTGGTAGTACTGGGCACTCACAGTGGAGTTGCCAGCTATTCAAGCTGGAAACTTTTGTTCAGGGATGGTTATTGTCTGCAAATAAAAACTGGAGTCACAGACTAAGCTAATAATACCGTGAAGAGAAATCCTGAGGGATCACAGTGGATAACTTACTGACAACCAGCATCATTGCTCAGCAGAGAGAAGTCCAAAACCCTGTAAAAAATGTAGTTAAAGCTAGGAGCTGTGTTTTGACCTAGTGTGGGAGGACATCTGTCCTGAAGGGCCAGCCCACTACAGCCCAGCTCTGGTGGCTGAAGTGGTGCTGCTCTGTCCCACTGCCCATCATCACCCTCTCTCATGCAAAGGAGAGCATGCACCTGTGCCTTCCATCTTGCATCTTCTAGTTGAGTCTAATGGGTTAAATTGCTGGGAAAGATGGGATTATAGCAAGAATTCAAACTGTGGCCTGTAGCAGCAGAGGTGGAGGCATGAGTTTCTTCCCACCAACCCTGCTACAGATCGAGGGAAATCCAATAGTGGGATGATAGTGCCTTCAACTGCAGCTCTGTGGCTGTGAGCATGAGTTAGAGTTGTGCATTTCCATGTGTTACCTGATCCTGCTGTGCACAGGAAACTGTTTGGGACCACTGTGAGTGCGCAGCTCTGGGCTGTGCTGACTGGTGTCCTCACAGTCATTATCTCCATTATTCAGAAGAGTGTTTGTAAATTGACATATCCACAGCACCAATGTGTGCCTTGTTAGCTCAGTTTGCTTATATTGCTGGCTGAGGGACTTTAGGTTAGTCACATAAAGCTATTTGATACATTGCTTTTGGAAGTCCTGGTGTTAATCATACAGTTTCAGAATAAGGCTTTGGCACTCAACAAGTGGGATGAGTTTTCATGTAAATGAACAAGCAGGACAGTCTAGAATTATAGATAAAATCAGAATTTAATTAAAAAAAAACAAGAGCTATTTTCCTTGCTGAACATTGAACCACAGTTTAATGCAAGCAATTATTTAGCATTTATTTACATAGCATCTAGAACTCTGGAGACTTAGCCTTTTAACTAAGGTTAAAAGGTTTGGTATACCTGCTGTACCTACTGGTTTGGTATACCTACTGTAAAAATAAATTATGCTGAGTCTCTGCATAAACATCTTTCTACCTAGAAAAGACAGAATTTTTTTTTTAGTCTGTGATGGAGTTATATTACATTTAGGTGGTGCCTGGTAGTTACAGCTGCTGCCCTAGAAGTCAGTCAAACACAAGATACAGGGCTCTGAGACAGACTCTCCTTTACACACTGATTGATCAAAAGAGCCCTTGTTCTGGATAGGGACGTATGCTCCCCTGCCTGCCATCTTCTTTCCAGGTTTCCAGGGCAGACAAGAGAGCATGCTATCCATATCTGCCAGTTGGATCAGACTACCAGAGCACCAGTGTGAAGCTGAAGGAGAGAGTCCAGTGAAAGGTCACAAAGATGATGAAGAGACTGAAGTATCCCTCTCATAAGGAAAGTCTCAGAGAGCTGGGACTGTTCAGCCTGGAGAAGGGGTCAGGGGAATCCCATCAGTGTATGTACATACCTGCAGGGAGGGTGCAAAGAGGACAGAGCTAGGCTCTGCTCAGTGATGCCCAGTGACAGGGCTGGAGGCAACAGGCACAATCTGAAACACAAGAGTCACCTCTGAACATCAGGGAGCACTTTTTCACTGTGAGGGTGACCAAGCACTGGCACAGGCTGCCCAGAGAGGTTGTGGAGTCTCCATCCTTGGAGATCCTCAAAAACTGTTTGAGATATAGTCTTTGGGCAGTTGTCTCTAGGTGACCTTGCTTGAGCAGGGGGTTAGATCAGATGACATCCAGAGGACCTTTTCAACTTCAACTATCCTGTGACTGTGTGACCAGAAGCACCTTCACACAGATTTTCCCATAGTTCTAGGATTTTTCTAAGCTGGCTTTGGGACCAAAGGATGTAACCCCAGCCAGGGACACTTGCCTCTATGTCATACCATGCCCTCCTTTGTGCTCCCACTGCTATTTTTGTGATTGTGCAGTGGTAGGAAACATAAGTTGTTGCTGTAGTTGCTGCAGAAGAGAGAAGGGCTGTGTGGCACCAGCAGAGCACTGAATTGCTTCTGCCAGTGACAGTGCTGTGGCCTTAGGCTGGCCTTCTGGAGTAACATAATTGCATCATAATCCAAATTTTTCTGTATTAAAGATGTATATTTGTAGTTCCGGTAATACTAAGTAAAAGGTCACAGAATTTAATGGACCCCGTTTACTTTTAACTGAAAAGGCGTTTTTGGCTCCCAATACCTGTCCTTGCAATACTTGACTTTAAACCCAGCAAAAGTTGCAACAGCAACCCATTGGACTTGGTTATAGCTCTGAGGAGCCAAAATGCTCACAGTGGAAGACTGTCTGGGCTCTGAATATCCTTCATCTGTGAGATGCTCCAGGCTAGACAGAAATAGCTAAAGACTAATGAGCCTGGGTCAGATTCGGGCCAGAAACCTGCTGGTTTCAAGCCAGGTTCTGCTGCATGGGCTTCTGAGAGGCAGCTCAGCATTTGTTTCTCCCTCTTTGGTGGAGGACAGTCTGCTCTGTTCTGAACAGGGCATTTGTGGGATTTTATGAGAGTGCGGGCGGATCATCCCTGTGCACCCCATGGATGGTGGATGTAGCAGTTGGACAGATGTGTGCCCCTTAGCTGGCCACAGTGTTGCTGCCAGCAGTGAGGCTGCCTCTAGCAGAAGCCCCACATGGCTGGGTCACCAGTGTGGCCACACAAACACACCCAAAACTGTACTGGGCAAGTGACCTTGGTGAGCCTGATGTGAGGATGAAAGTGTCTCCAGGCTAACCTGGTTCAGTGTGCTTGAGGTGAATGAAGGGGACCTTTCCTGCAGGGCCCTGAGCCCTGGTGGTGGGTGAGAAGACAAAGGGTGCTGAGGAAGCGCTACCATTGCCTTCTCTGCTGCCGTAACCATCCTGAAACCTTTGTGGAGCCCTTACAGGCTCCCCTTTGGATGCCTTTGGAAGGGTGTGTGAAGTGACCTGTCTAACACAAAAGTTTGAATTTCAGAAGCTGCTTCATTCATTTTATACTTCTCCCTAGGTTGAAGTAGCTTAATTTAAAACTGAATAACGTGGACATATAACACTTAATGTATCACATTTAGATCCCTCCAAGCTGGTCACTATAAGCAAGTCTGTTTTCAAGGCTTTCTTGTCCTGTTAGTAGTAAACAACAAAATCCTTTCAAAAGAATACTAATATATGATATAATGTGTGAGGACAAAACATGCAACACTTTGCTGTATTTGAATCGGAATAATTTAAAAAAGCAACATGTGATGCTTTATGGTGATGTTTAAGAGGGAGGAAAGGGGAAAGTTTGGCAGATAAGAAAATACAATCATGCATTTTGCTTAGAGTTAACTCTTATGTTTGCAGGCAAGTCTGAATTTTCAGTCCTGGTGTCATCTCTTGACTCAAATTTATACCCTTTCCACAGGTCAGCTACTAGAAAGATATGTTGTCTAAGTTAATACAGGTAACAGAGATGGCATCTTGAAGATACTGTTGTTGCAAGTTTATGGTGGCAACAAGGAAGCAAAAGCTTTTTTAGGGCTCCAGATAACTTTTTGATTTTTCATTAGTGTTCAGACACTTTGAACTCTTCTATTTATTGAGCCAGCAGACTACTGTGAGCTGGTCATCTACATTTTCATGAAAGCCTTTTAAGAATATGTCTTTCTGGTCTCATTTGGCACCACAGAATAAAAAGTAATTGAAAGCTGTGCACAGACTTGTTTACAAAGTGAAAAGGTTACTGGGAAAAAAAAATTAGGAACATCCACTATGTTGAAAGATCTGGAACTGAAAATAATCTTTTTAAGATGGCCTCAGCTTAATTTAGAAATAGGGGAAAAAAGGCTTTGTAAAGTGAGCAGGGTGTTTGTACAAGAATGAGCTCAGAGTTGGGAGGCAGTAGGTAGTCATTTGTCTTCCTGTAATTCTTTTGTGGGTCTCTAAATGTTTTACAAACAGGATCATTTCACAATTTGAAATAAATAATACCTGCTCACATTTGGCAGGTGAAGCATTTTGAACAGACTATGGATGAGCATGGAAAGGGGATTAGCTAGTTTTGTCTATACTAGAAAGCATTTAAATGAGTGTTTATAGTGTCCTAGCTGGCTGAATTTCTGTTCATCACTTGGTTATGTGGTGTGACACTGTTCAAAGACAAGGTGAGTTCAAGGACTGCGCCCATAGCTGGTGGGAAAGAATGACTGAAATGGGCAAACTAATTTCTCTTGGACGACAGAGTGGCTTGTACCTCCTGGGCCTGTGAATTTTGCCTGCTTTGCTTCACAGTGACCCAGTTTCAGCAGGATGTTGGGGAATAGGCTGCCCTTTTCAGTAGTTGTGGGCTCTGGGGATGTGGAACTTGCAGGGTGTAACTTTTCAGATGGAGGCTATAAAATCCAGGTCTCACTCTTCCTGCAGAACAACTTTGGTTGTTGATTAGGTGAAAACCTCTGTTTTTTCTTGTAAAGTGTCCAATAATCTCTAAGTAGTCTGAGAACACTACCTGGAAGAAGCTTTCATGTGCCTGAGTTGATGCAAAGTGTGGGCTTGAAGAGAAGGTGCCAATCAAGGCCAGTTTTAAATAACTCTATTAACTCTGTGGAATTAATTCTGACTGAATTAACTCTGTGGGCTCCCTCTGTGTTCAGAATATTAGTGGCCACCCTGGGGCTGACCAAAGCCCATTTAGCCCAGTGACCCAGTAATGGCCAATAGTGGATGTCTTGGAGGTGATGTGTAAACATGCAGTGGCTTCCTGGTGTGCTCTGCTGGCTCCTAGGGATGTGCTGCCCAGGAGCATTGAGAGCCAGACATAGTATGCTTGTACCTAATAGTTCTCAGTCAACGTCTTTCCACTGTATTTGTCATGCTCTTTAATCATGCTCCCATTCAGCATGCACAGCAATCACCTCCACAACTTTGTTACATACATGAAGTATGTATGTAATACATGGAATCCAACTTTTATTGTTCTTTTCAAACCTCCCTATCTCATGGATGCCCCCATTTCTTCTACTGGAAAACAGAAGAGATACTCCTCTGAACTGTCCTAAGGATGAAACTGGGTGGGTTTTTTTCCACTGACTTCACTCTAGAAGGGGCATGTTTCTCCCTAGTGAGTTCAAAGGAAGCCTTATGAGAGAAGGTTTTAAATCTGCTTTGTGAAAATGCTGTTCTCAGGACAGGTACGATTCCCAAAGACTGTTCTTTTTCAGGCTGTGGCAATTTTTGAGCTCAGAATAAAGTGCTGCATGGAATTATGCCATTCTGTTTCCTGAGACTATATTTCACCTTATACACAATCCATGCAACTGTGAGCAGCTGCTAAAAAGAGGTGGTTACATGCAGGCCTATCACAGCTAGCTCCCCATTTTTATCTCTGTTCAGGTGGTCATGCAGCCATGCAGCTTGAGTTGATCCAATGGAAAGGGAAGAACTGCATTAAATATAAGTTGAAACTAAAAATTTAGGCAGCACCATCTTGCATAAATTGAGGTAAAAGGGGTTTAAGAATGGATAAGCTTTTTTTGAGGACCCCTCCTTTATCTCTGAGCTAAGGGACTCTTAGTATTCTTGTTTTTTTAATCACCTGTTCTTGTTTGTTTTCTGATAAAAACTTTCTATGTTCCCCTGTAGTCCTCAGCAGGCACAAGTTCCTTTAATACTTCATTTTTCCTGTTTGTCTCCCTCATATTTATTCATGCAGCTATCTCCATGCCAGCTCTTCTGGCTTGGAAGGGTTAAAAGAAACGTAAAATTAAAAACCAAGTAGCTGAACTGCTGGGCTGACACACTTAAATTGGTAAAGGGAGAAACTGCAATAAGCCTTTAGCTATTGTATTACATGGTGTTCAGCTTTTTATTTTTTTTAATTTTATTTTTGAAAAAGGCTGTTGATAACTGCAGAGGGCACCATGTTCCTTTCTAGGGTTTGTCTCTCTGCTGTGAGGAACATTTCTGATTTATCTCAGAACAAAGTCCGGAGGCACGGCTCATCCCAGCCACTTGTGGTGCTTAACCTGCAGGAGCCCTGGTGAACTGCCAGGGCTAAGCCAAGAGCTGGCCTCTGTAGTAGAGGGTCACTAGCCATCAAGTCAGCTCAGAGAAGCAAGTCTTAACCTGCTGCCCATGTCTCTGCCTTCAGTCCAAGGCTGTGAAGAGCAGAGAAGTAGAACCAGTTGAAGTTCATTACGCAGCCTGCTACAAAAGCTGTGTGTCTCCTTCACAGCCCTGTTTTGTTTCCTCATTTGTCTTTCTCAGCAGCAGCACCAAGAGCACAAAGCTGTCCTGGCTGTCACTGCTATCACCTGTCACCACCTGACCTGCCAGATTTTAAAACTGTGCACCTTGTTACAACTGAAGTTCCATTTCCAAAGGAGAATGCAGTTGGATACTGAGTTACCCAGCCTTCCTGCCCTCTGAAGCCCCTCTTCCCAGTGGTGCGGTTCAGTGGCAGAGTGTCTCAGTGGTCAGAGCAGATGTGCCACAGCAGCCTGTCCTCCTCTGGCCTGTTAGGGCCACCTGAGGAGAGCAAGGGGCTGTGTGTTACCAGGTGTGAATGAGGGGTGTTACCAGTGCTGTTTCCACTGCTGGTTTCAGTGTGTTAGAGCTGGCTGAGCAGGACACCTGGCCTGGGGAGGAGGATGAGCATGAGGAGCAGAAATGGTTGAAAAGCAAAAGCAGTTAAAGAATAGTCACTGAGGGAGGTAATACTGTCTTCTGTTTGCTGAACTGTGTTGTCCTGAAGGACCAAAGAAGTAGTTCCTGGGCAGTGGTCTTTCTAGGTTAACTCTTGGAGCTTCCTGCTTGCAGAAGACACTTGCAAAGAACATTTCCAGGTTCCATACCCCTTCACATCAGATGCAGCTGCCACTCAGTTATCAGTCTAAATCTTACTACGTGAAGAAGAGCAGCAAAGGAGATTAGTTATGGCCACAGGAAACCTTGTATGAAAGGGCATAGTGTTTGCCAGATGTTCTTGAGATTTTCTGGCACTCTGGGGTGATTCTTATACCCATCAATTCACTGTGTACTTTTTGTTGCTGCACCAATCCATGCTTCCCTAAGCCTTATAATAACTACACTTTGTGGGTGTAGTGAAGGCAAAATTCAATCAGAGTCTCTGACTCATCCCATCACTAGGATTTTGAACACAAGAGCAATTGCTCACTGCCCACTCCTCCCCCACGCTCCCTATTAACTCAGGTCACTCACTGTTCCCACAGGCTTGCTCTCTCCAGGTCTCCCCACCTACTCCTTTATTTTTCTGGCAGGTGGTTCCTCTTTCATTCCAGGTGCTTTTTTTTTTTTCCCTTAGCCTTGTGTATGTAGCTTTCACTCAGCTCGGGCATCAGCTGTTCTTCCCAAGCTGTTATACTTTGCATCATAAAATACAAAAGACAAGGTTGTGCTTGTCTGATGGAAAAACCTAGCAGAGACAAGACCTATATTCCTGTTGGTCCGATTCATCCCCAGCATTGGAAAGATATTTCAAATCTAAAAATCAACACAACAAGAATTGGGGAGTTTATTTGCAAGTCTGTTTGACAGCTGTGCACTCTCCCAACTCGTTATCTCCTCAGGACTGGTACCTTTTTTTGAGGAGATGGACTTCATTGGAAACCTATTGCAATAAAAGGAAAGCTGTTGTGCATTTAGAGATCTTGGAACATTATTGAAAGCCTGCTGTGAGGTATAAGTCCCACAGCTGAAATGCAAAAGGCAATTTGAAATATCCCTTTTCTTTGACCTTGATGTTTGTCTTGTGGCTGTGGGCATGGGGTGCCACTCAGTATTAGATTCCTGCAAGATCTTGACCACAATAAAGAAGAAATTAATAATGGTGAAAATAAACCGTCTTCTCATCTGCTTTGCTAATGAGTTGTGTAACAAGGTGATGTGAGCAGTGCCTCAAGAGTCAGAGAGCCCTAATGCTTGGAAAGATCAAATCATCAAGCAGTAAAAACAAAGAAGCAGAGAACCAGTGGAACACTGCATATGAAAAACACATGAGGGGTTTAGCAGCTGTGGTGCAAACCCTGGTGTGTACTTGCTGGCTCAGGGGCCCAAGGGAGGCTCTCTGTGGGCTGCTGTCACCCTGCAGGCTCATACACTGCTCCACAGCACGGCACTGATGCCATGCTCCTGACTGACAGGTGACCTGGTGCAGTCACTGCGCTGTAGATCTTCCCTTTCTCATGAGCTATTACAAGTTCTCAGCCCTTGCTTCCTCATGGGACTCCTTGGCTTGAGTGAGAGGAGATCTATGGTGTGCAGTGTCATGGCAGCTGCAGGGCTGGCCTGGCCTAGCAGCCCATCAGGTGTGCTGCTGCCACCTCACCTGCATGTCCAATAGGCCAGGCAACTTTTAAATTTCATAAAAACCCAGTTTATTTACTCTAATTTGAAGTCCAGTTTGGGCCCTGAACATTGCACAGTGAAGCTGTACCTCTGGCTGAGTGGGTTTGTTTACCATTGTACATGTCAGGAGAGGAGCTTACCCAGTGCAGGCTGGTGACACCTGTTCAGATACGCAGTGGCCATAAGAACTGCTCAGCTGTGATTCAAAGCTAACTGAGCTGCTAGAACCTTCTCTGTTGGTTCACAGTGAGCAAAAAAATAAAATCCAGCATTCCAGACATTGGACCAAGCCCCACTGGGCTGTTATCAAACAGGCCCCTAGCCCCTGCAGCCCCAACTGAGTAAAACACACAATAAAAGCCAATGTTTTAAGCTAGGTATAGCATGTGAAGGTCAGGAGATGTATTATGATTGTTTGGGGTTTATCTCAAAGATCGTTTGCTAGATTAGGCCATCACTTTAAAATTAATATGTATTTAGTTGCTGGAGATAGGATGTGAGTCTTTGGGCTTCATTCAGTTGCTCAGTCAGAGGCATCTGATTCTATTTGAGATGCCCTGGATACTCTTGATGACTTTTCAATGGTTTGTCAGATGAGTGCCTTTGCTGGCACCATGCAACATTCCAGGATATCCCAGGGTACTCCAAGTGGTCCTGCTGACTTCTCTGTGGCAACAGAGTGAAGCCCGTCTTGAGAGGCAGTGTTAGGTCTTTTACTGACTGGAAACTGGTGTGAACTGCTTTGTCTAAAAAGGTGGACAGTGCATTTGCCAGTGATGACCTGGCTAAGAAAAAAGCTGGGGTATAGGCCAGACTCAGAAAAAAACTGGCTTCTGTAGCAGAAGAATGCCCTTGGAGACCAGGAAGGGGATGAACTAAGAGGTAATTTTGAGTTCACCCTTAGTAACATGAACAGCTAATGTAAATTACTTAGTTTGAGATAATTGTGACCCATGTAACTGGGCTCATTTTTTGCTACCTATGAGAAGAAAAGTAAATCAAAGAAAATCTCTCTAGGCACAGGAGTGTTATGGCAGTGAATTCAGCCTGTTAAAAATAAGATGGAGAATCTTCTGCAAATTTAAATTAAATACCAACCATTACTACTGCTTTATGAAGATTTTAAAGCTAGAAATTAACCAGAATATGCATTTGAAAAAACATGAAAGTTACAAGGAAGTCTCTTTCCTCTGAAGTATAATTCTGCCTTACTTCATTTGCAGATGTGAACATATGAACATCTGTCAAGCGCTATCAAATATGCATGTAGTTTGTTAATTTCAGATACAAAAGAGAGAAGAATATTTGCCTTTTCCAGCAGTATCTTAATGGTAATTTTCCTGAACTAGTGGATAATAATGAATGTCATGAACATGCAGGTTATTCCCCACATGCATTTTGCTTCGCATTGTGCTTCAAAGCACTGATCATACCATATGTGACAGCATTACTAAAAATGTAGGCATGGGATTTGTATGTGCAGAGTTGGAGGTGTGTGGGTATTACTGTGGCAATACTGTGAGCATCTTATCATGTGAGTAAATTAGTGTTAGTATGAAGGAATATGAATGTGACTGTATGCTTCGTGCTGAACATGTTGAAATTCCAGCTTGCCACAGTTCTTGGTTTAAATCAATATAAATATTAATTTGCTGCAAAACTCTCGTTCCTTCAGTGCGAGCTGTGTTAACTGATTAGTATGCATGAACTGGTTTGTGTTTGAAGTGCAGCAAATGTCTATGAGTCTCCTTCTTTAATTGAACCTTCTGGCTATAATTGTTTTTAGCCTGGATTCTTGAGGAAATGAGGCTTGCATAGTCAGTCTGCTTCTCTTTCCCTCCTCCCCTGCTAACTTGTAAACCCACTGGCCAGTTTCAGCCAAATTTGACAGATATCGTAGTCTCAAGTGTAATAATGTTCATACAAGTTTCTTAAAAAACTAAAACTTAAAAAACTGGGAATACTGTCCTAGAGTGAAGTGAGAGAGCCATAAGCCATCCCACATGAAAGAGGTTCTTGGGGCACACAGGCAAGAGGAGATCCTTAAAACTCAGCCCCTAAGAAGCTGGGGTTTGGGATTTGCAATCCAATGTGTAAAGCCTCGCCTTCATTTGAGCTGATGTTTTCAGCACTACCCATTTAATGATAGTAATGGTCTTGGTGTTGGGCAGGCATCTGGCAAAGGACTGCCTACAGCCATTCCCCTTTACCTTTAGCCTCCACTTGCTTCTTGAGCCTAGTTTTCATGATATTTTCCATATTCAGTCTTTCCAAATAGCAAATTTATCTTACTGATTCATTGTTACTTACCATGGCTTCTTTTTCTTCAGAGAGAAGGAAATTTCCCCTAGGAATGCAGAGTTAGGTCTTATTGGTGTGCAAGGCAGTGAAAGGCTGCTGGATGATAGGTGGGGTAGGTGACACCCCTCACTGAAGCTGGCTGTTGTATGGAAAGCACCACAGAAATTCTGCAGGCTGTAAGAGAGATGTAACACTCTAGAGTCTGTGGTGAGTGCTTATCTGGAAGGAGGAGGTTTGCAGTTACCATCCCTGCTTCTAGGTTTCTTGAGGCATTTTTTCCTTAGACAGCCACTTGAAGGGAAAAAAAAAAAGAATACTGTCCTGGAAATAAAGGTGACCGTGTTTTATGTAAGAACCATATGCTGTTTTGTCCTAAACTCATAGCATCTCATTTAGTTTTCGGGGCACCAGCCCTCTAGAGTTGTTCATTTATCCTGCAGGAGTAAGCTGGTCTTCTGCATCGCTGAGGGCTGGCCTAAGAGATGGTTACTCTTACTTTCTTTACCCAGCCTTGACATTGTTGCAGTATAGTGCAGGTCCTCCACTGTTGGACCTGTAGATGGTATTTTAAATGAGTACTACTATAAAAAATCCCATTTGTCCAGCTTTCCCTAAAGTACCAACAGTACTATAAGTAGGTTTGCCTTTATCAGATACTTCAGTATGCCAGCTGTTACAATATATGTAATGTGTTTAACGAGCAAGGGAGTTTATTATTAGATAATTAAATAAGGCTGTTCTTTCTAATTAGTTATTTGCCTTTCAGTCCTGGATGTTGCAAAAAGATCCACTGTGATCTGTGTCAGCTGTATCTTGGTGTGCTTTGATTTGCTATAAAGCAGCTGTGCATCTCAGCAATGCACGTGAGAATCAGGGGTGTGAAAGTAGCCAGCAAGTTTTTAATGTTTTTAAATAAGAAATGTTATCACTGGATAATTAAGTGGCAAGTGAAGGAGAATTAATTCATAATATATCTGTATACATGGCCAAATTCTATTTAGTGGGTCAACTTATTAATACAGATGTGGAAATATCAAATGAAAAAGTAGTGCAATAAGTTAATAAATGTGTAGCATCTTTGGACGCCATAAAGAAATGGTAGCAAATTGATTTTTGGTTCAGTTCAACAGAAGTTAATTAACTGCTATACCTAACAGATTCTCTTGTTCCCAGCATCCTTGGCATCTCAAGCGGCTTTATGGCTTGAAATGAGATGTGATTAGAGCAGCCCAAAGGAAGAGAGATTGATGCTGGTGAGGTAGCAGGGCCTAGCACTAGGCTCTGGTGCTCTGCATCTCTGTGCATGTCAGCAGAAGGCTACAGAGAGGACAGCACAGTTAGGAAAACTGTTGGTTTTTCAGTGAAATTCCACAGAATACAGCAGGTATATAGAAAGGGGAAAGCTGTGGACAGATGTGCTGCTGTTGGTCATGACATGAAGCAACCTTCTCTCTAAACTCATTGTTTCCTGGCATGATAAAAAAAAACAGCAGGTACAGAGAGCATGGAAGTACTGGGGTTGTTATGAGAATGTTTAGATGGTAATGGATGTTCTCAGGTTTGTCTGCTTCTTTCAGGCTGGCTTGGAGAACAGTGTTATCATATGGAAAAAAATTAGTGTGCAACTATAGACAAAGAAAGTGAAAAAAAGCCCTCAAGTGATCTGAATGGAAGGCTGAAATTTTCTGATATGGTATCTGCAGGATCGTTATTAAAATTTAGTTTGATTTTTTTTTTATTTTGCATTTCTTAAATGCGCACCGTGTCTAATTAAAACCCTAGTTTAAATAGATAACCATAAATTATCAGTATAAATACAGCAACTTTAGCATGCTTTCCCTTCCCCAAAGAATGTGGAGAGGATGTGCTTAAATTTTATGTAATTACAATTTCCTAAAGGTGATACTTTTTTCTACTCTCTCTATAAGGCTCCATTTGTCTGATGATGCAGTGTAAACCTCTTAAAAATTTGTGCAACATTTACAGTATTTATAAATTTTAGTTATAATTGGCAATGACTCTGGCCTTCTCTCACATTAACCTTAAAATTCGTGAGTAGTAAATCAGAAGATATCCATCTTATGTTTCAACACATCTCTCTTGCAAAACCCTTGAATCTGCCTGTTTTGAGCTGAAATAGTCAGTCTTCAGTCTACAAGTCATAATAAGCACTTGCGTCATAGATAACCTTGGATATTGGAAGATGTTTTTTTAAATGGTGGTTTTTTACATTATGTTCTCTGTTATTTGAAGCAAATTGTTTAACAGCCTTCCCCTTTGTTTCCCCCTTTGTGAAAGGGATGCAACTAGGTTTTGTTTTGGTTTTGTTTTTTTTNTTTTTTTTTTTGGTTTTTTATTGCTTACCCTCTCTTTTTCTTTCAGAAGTAGGGGAAATTACTAAGCCATTCAAGGTTAGTAAGGAAAGACAATACTTTCTATTAAACTTGCTAACATAGCTGGGAGAAAAACAGACCAACTTTTGTATTTACAAGCCTTTCTTTGGGTAATATTTATAGATCATCTTGGAAACACAGAGCATGTCTGTCAGTACTCGCTTGTTAAAAAAATGAGAGTAGTTAAAATATCTGGAAAAAACAGCATCTCTGACACAGCTTACTGTGCAGCTAGGAGTCCATGAATGCATAGCTCACATACCTACATAGAGATATACAGAGGAAATGTTTAGTACATGCTTTGCCTCAGCCTGTGTTTTACTCAGTCAAAAAACCCCACCACACTGTTTCTCTGTTTGTAGGACAGGCTTTCCTTTCCTTGAGTCACCTTGGCAGTCCTTGCCCATGCCTGCTTCAGGTCTAACCCAGCTGATTTGGACATTGGTGACCAGAGGCATGTGTGGCACTGCAAGTAGAGTCACCAGAGGAGAGGAAGAAGCCTTGCTGCCTTTCCCCAGCAGTCGTCCTTTGATACATCCCTGGGGCTGTATTTGCCTTTTCCAAGGTGTGTCACACCTGTGTCTCCACCATCAGTCAGTAGTTGATCAAAGCATCCATGACCTTCTGCCATGGCCAGCTCCCTCTCCAGGTTACAGCTGCACACCTTTCAGTCTCTGTCTGCACTTACGGTTGGGGCTCACGTCACATCCTAGAAATGCTCTGCTCTTTCATGCTGGTTCTTGCTCTCTGAATTTCAAGTTCATTGTCTTCTGTCATACCCTGATGCTTCTGTCTTCCCATTCCCAAATAAGCAAGAATCATCACTACATTTCATTAGCTTAGCTGGAGCTTCTGAAAAACACAGATCTAAAAACCACAGATCTGGTGTCCTGGAGATACGAAGCTTAGCAGTGGAATCAAAGTAGTTGGTTTCTACATCTGTGACTTCATCGTCTCTCCAGCCTATGTCCCCATGGGTGACTTCTGCATCTGATCCCATATTCAACTAAGGCAACTGTAAACCTCCAGTTGATTTCATGGGGCACTTCACTGTCCCCACACTGTGTACTTTTTAAAGTGCAGCCTGGATTGCCTGTTTCCAGTTTAGTGCCTCAATGGTTCTTGTCTGACCCAGGGAATTAAGTGGAGCAGGCTTTCCCTCTGACTGAGGTATATACTTTTTGAAGCTATATTTATAAATCCATTAATTTTAATTGTTTGGGAGCTCTCATCTGGGATTTCATGATGTGAATTCCTACCAGTAGATTTCCATGAGGGCCCTTCCACAAGAGAAAAGCCATTGACACTGATAGTCTAAGGGTTCTTCAAAATTAGCTGGCCAGTGATGTGCATCAGTATGTACTTACACTGTTTCCTTGAATAGAAAGTAAGTTGCTGAGTTTTTGTTCCTGAGGACTTATTTAAAAAACAAAAAGAAAAAAGAAGGAAATCTGTAAGATTTCCTTACAGAAATGTAAGGAATGTTTCATGCTTTTGCAAAGGGTGTGTGTGTTGGACTCTTTGTTTTCTTTTGCTTTTTTCCCCTCTTCTGTCAAAATTCCATCTCTGTTTTCCATCAAGGATATGTGAAAAATATTTTCAATATATATCATTAAATAGTTTCCTTGTTCTTACACTACTCCCTAGGCATCTGTTGCTGACTGCTTTTAGAAACAGGATACTGGGCTAGATGGACCTTGGTCTAACACAGTACAGCTGTTTTATTTTCTTAAACGCTGAATCATTTGTCAAAAAAAAAAAATATTTCTATTTATTTACTTGCATGCAGCTGCAGTGGCTCTTGAGAAGCAGAGTCTGCGGTTTGCTCTTGAGAATATGAAGACAAATTCAGAGGTGTACAACAGCTCATCTAAGTAATTACAGAAGTGTTTGTAATTGTAACCTTCTGTTGAGTGCAGAGGCAAAGAGCGAGTGTTGTAACAAAGTGACTCGCAAAAAATCTGGATGTTTGAGAAGAGCTGGAGACCACAACAGCAGAGAAAGAGGGCAGCTTGCACTCCTGAGGGAAATACAGGGTGCCAGACAGGAACAAAATCTGCCCCGGTCTTGGTAGCTATTGCAGCCACTGCTCAAGAAAGGTAATAGAAGAAAACTGGGAGAGAGGAGGTGTCCAAATTCCTTAATACCATATCCAAGGTGTAGGTGGTAAATATTTTATTAAATAGTCAGTTTAGCAGAATTATAAGGGCCCACAGCTAGAACCTTTCACACTTATTTTTGAAACTTCTGTTTNGTGACCTCCGTTGCCTTATGATATTAATTTTTTTTTTTTTTTTTGCTATTCTGAATTTATATACCACTGAACTCATCAACACATTCGTGGTATGCTGCAGTGAACCCAAATATGTCTGTTGTTAATGACACTGGACTAAGGAAAATGGTCTTACAATGCGAGCTTGAGAGACAAATCTGAAAGGATTCCTGGGCATTAATTTTGCCTGCTTATTTGGCCATATGTAAATATGAAAGTTTTATTAGGATTTGCATTCCCAGAATTTTCAACCAGTTTCTACATTTAGACACCAAAGTAAGACTTCTACTTTACTTTTACTGTACTTTTTACCCATTTTATCATCATTAACTGATTTTGTAATGAAATACATTATCATCTTGTTTAATTATTTTCAAGAAGGTTAGTGTTTACTTAGCTGAATTTTATTGCATGATGCATTCATCTTCTAACTTTATGTTCTTTTTTATATTTTTAAAAGGAGCTAGAAATTTTGCAAACCTTCACCCTTTATGTCATAAATTGTCAGAGCATTTACAGATACTGGGCTTTGCTGACTTGTTGCTCAGGAGTTAGTTAAAGTTGGCTGAATAGCTGTCCTAAATACTTCCTGACTGTAGTACTTGGAATAGCAGTTTTCACTTCTCTGGTAATGGTGCAGTAACCAACAGGCAATATATTTTTATCTGACTCCACTGTCCTTGAAGCACTTTCATTTTAAAGAACACCTACGTGTCTTTTTATTTTAGATCTAAACAAAGAAAAAATTAAAATTCTGGATTATTAATTAGTTTTTTCCTAAGTATAAGGCAGCTAAAGAGATGTTGGAATATCAGTGTTAGTCCCTGATCTGTTCATGAACATGATCAAAAGACAAGACTGGATGCAGTTTGTATACAAATTACCTTTCCAAATGGAAGACGATGTTTATCTGAAGTCCATTAAATAGGTGCTTATGTAGCTAATTATTTGAACACACAAGTCCAGGCTGGCTCACCCCATGTTTTGTGGGAGCTGCCAGTGCTAAGGTAAGGGAGGTTGGGTTGGGTAGGGTTGCTGGCTTTTCTGCTGGTTCCTCAGAGATGGGCATTGGTTTATAAGTCAGCACCAGCAATCCCACACCTCTCAGCATGGCTACTCAGGGCCATCCTGGATAATCCCACTGTCTTGTGGGGAGAGGCAGTGGGAGCTGGGGACATTGAGTATTTGTGGGGTGCCAAACAGCNAGCTGAGGAAGTTCACCAGCTTGCTGCTTGGATCTGTGAGCCACAGTGCCTGCTTGGGCCATGCAAGGGCATGGAGAAATGTCACAAAGTGAGTCTCTCATGTCCAGATTGGCAAATCTCAATTATCTGCACTCTCTTAGGGGGTTTGGGGGGTTTTAAGGGTGTTGGAGAGGAGTGGCAACCACCACATTTCCATCACAGCAGGATTGTCATCATCCTCTTAGCTACAGTCAGAGATTTGAAAAATACTTCATTATACATCTAGGGTGTATGGGTGACTTTTCTTTTTTAACAACACACATAAAAGGTAGATTTAAGGTGTTAGAATGGTGGTTTTGAGATCTTTACAGGTTATCATCTCTTTGTGTGTCTGCAAGAAGTAGATGATAAATTGGCAGACAGCTGTTTGATGATATATACATTGTTGTCTGGTACTCTAATAGCTTAACATTTTCCAACTGTGATCAGATGTGTCTGAAATTGTTCAGCTTTACTCCGAGAGCTGCAGTTCCTTATTAATTCTAATACTCCATGTTAACCAAGTCTGTGTAAGGCTTTGCATTTCCAAAGCGCTGCGTTTAATTGCCTAGAAATTGGCCTTTATGTTGGTGTTTTTATTAAATGCTGAGAAAAGTTTTTTTGTATCAGACTTGCTGGTGTTTTTGCATTGTTTCCCTGTAGTCTCCAAACTGGTAATTCCACTTGTTAAACTGGGTTGGCTTTTGCAATCTCCTTTGTTGTGGGATTCTCTCTTGCTTGCCCCAGTACATTCCAGAGATTGTTTGCTTGCAGGCAACTCTATTTATAAGCTTGTTTCATTTCTGTTTGGTGTTTGAAAAGGTTTTTCATAGCTCTTACCTTTTCTTTGGTTTCTATGATATGCTAATCAAATGTTCTTTAACTAGTTAAAACTGAACACTTTATTTGTTAAATATAGCCAGGCAAGGGAGCCCTTCAGGCATACGTCTCCATTCTTTGCTGTCTCTCTTTCATTGTTCTCAGGATTATAGCATGAGAAAATGAATAGAGCATAGTTTACAGTATGGTGGGTGGCTGTAGATATGATGAACCTTCTACTGAGGCCTTCATACATTTAAAATTCACCATGTTTCTTCTTCTTAAAGCACAGTTGACTTTTAAAGCGAATTTGGTATCTTCTATTCACTAAAATTTTAAGACTGAAACTACCATTGATGAGAAGAATTCAGATAAATACTCCCTGATGAAACACTGGATTTTTAGTGTGAGATGGTAAGGTAAAATAAATTTAAATCCTTTTGATATCTACTGAAAGAGACAATTTCCTTAAAAAATGTTAACAGCACTTCTCTAATCTTAATGTTGATTTTAAATTAATTAAAAGACTTTTCCCCCATTGGCAGTATATTCTTTTGTAGTGAAGTTGTCAAGGAAGACTGAGATTTTTTACTATATTCCACAACATCTTTTGTAGGAAGGCAAGATACTTGTAATCAGTCTGCCTTAAAGGTATCTAAAAATCTAAAACCAAATGAAACTTTATAATTGTAAAGCTAATAATGATGTGCTTGGGGTGCCTTCATGTTTAAGTGAAAGCAATCTCTGTACCAGAAGCCATATTTTTAGAGAGATAGAGGTACTCTTACA
>VZTT01053134.1:184845-208303 GCA_013400855.1 Buphagus erythrorhynchus
GAGTAATGAAAAGATGGTTCAGCCACACATTCTGGGTCAGGTGATGAGCCAAGTACCTTCTCAAAGTCTGCATGCAATTTTGAGGTCTTGGTGGTTGGGGTCTTTTCCTTCCTGCTCCAGAGAGGAAAGTTCTCAGCACTTCTGGTCTCTCTGCTCCTGCTTTGGAGCAGAGAGGGAGAAGGTGGTATAATCTTCACTTAGAGTTTCTCACTTGGTTGTTGTTGTCACTTTGGCATAAAAAGCAGTGAGGGAAGCCTTGGCTGTGCTGTTGGCTCCTGACCGCATCCTGCCTTTTCCCTCCCAGCACCCAAACAAAAGGAAACATTTGACAAAAAGAGGTTTGATGGGAATCTCTGTCTTGTGACTCCTGCTCAGATAAGGTGCAGGCAGTGAAAACACTTTACCCACAAAGGGAAGTCATAAATTATGTTGTACTTTGGTTCCTGTTTGCAGAACAATATTTCAGACCCTGAGTTAGTCTCTCCTGAGAAACAGATGAGCATAGTGCCAAACCTGAGAAGGCTTCCAGGAGATAGAACACTGGCAGTTGTCAGTTTGTCACTGTTGCAGCGGAGCCTGCTTGTCTCCTGTAGAAACTTAGGGGGAAGGAAGAAAAGTAAACAAAAGTGGTTCCTTTCTCCAAGTGAGTTTGCACATGTATACTAGATGTTGTGATAGCCTGTTAATACTTGATTAACTTCTTTTCCCTGCTAAGAGTTAAAGGTGGGAAGGTATCATCTTCAAAATGCTGAAGAAAACAAATTAAAGTAGTCCTTGTTCAAGTCAAATGGGTCAATTCAAGTAATGACTTTTTTTCTTTCTGTATAAATCTTTGGGGCTTTGCTGTGACACTGGAAAATCTTGATACACTAGTACATGGTCCCTTTCAATGCAGTTTGAAGTAAAACAAAGTGTTTTGCCTTGAAAGGATGTTGATGTGCTTATAGCATTATATTCTCCAAAATGCTGTTGGGTAACTCTTTATTCTGTCAGTGGAGTGCATCAGCTTTGAGCATATAACAACTGCTTGTATTAAAGTATTCCTGGATGAGTGGTCCATCAGATTTCATTTTTTAACATGAATGTTTTGCTTACTGCCATTGTGTTTAAATAATTTTATTGCTCCATAAATGCTTGGGGTTGCTGTGATCATTAGCCTTTGGTCAGGCATGTTGATGAGGCACACATGAGTGTTTTATTACCAGCAAACAGTGTGCCATCATCATGACCTGGATTTAATCTTCCCCACCACTTTCCAAATAATATCCTCCTTTTCTGTGGTTTCTAAGTCTCTCAAAATGCAATTATCTAGGCTGAAACATTTCAATTACTGACTCAGAGTGTTTATTTAAAATTTTGGTGAAACACGACAACCGTCTTTGAAAAACAGTTGAGCTATAAATACCTTGGTTTTTCTTCCACTTTTTGAAAACTGGCTCAATAATAAACTTGATTTCTCATTGTTTATAGCTGAACCTTGAGATCCAGCACCAGAACAGTTGCTCTGGTATCAGTAATTCGCCTTCTGCTATTTTTGTGAAATTTCACCCAAATTAGGACATTTTGTATGTGTGAAAACTCACCATCCATGCACACCTAGCAGAGGCTGTGTGCAGGCAGTCAGGTTCCACATACACTCAACTGTTTTCAGGCCAATGACACAGCTCCGTCTGGTGTCAGGTGCTGGTGCCAGGAGCAGGGAAAAGGTAAGGCTGAAGGTGAGGAAATGGAGAGGAAGAGAGCTGGGGCAAGGTGGGAGTTTGGCCAGGTGAACTGGGTAGGAACCAAGAGTTGAAGAAAATGTACTGGAGATGTGCTGTCCAGGCAACATTAGTGTGTGCTCTCTTCCAGCCCTTTGTTTCCCTGTGCCTCGGTGTGGGGTGGCATGTGGAGGGGTCAGATCTCTGCCCAAAGGGTGATGGTGCAGCAAGAGAGGCAGAAGTGGCAGAGTTGGCAGGAGATGGGCTCTTGGTCAGGTGTTCACCTCTTCCTCTGGAAACCAGTGAGTGGGTCCCTGAAACTAGCATCTTAGCTGCTAGCCGTGAGGTGGGTGGACTCCCAAATCCCATGGGCAGTAGGTGTCCAGTGAGGCATTTGCATGTGCCACATGGATGCAATGGCAAAGTAGGAGAAGGACAGATGCCTGAAGCCAAAAACTGCAGGCACTTCTCAACTCTTAACTGTATTTGATCTTAGTTTATTCTGCATAGAGTGGGAGTAATGCTGGCTAGTATCACAAGCAGACCCAGAAATCCATTAATAATTTTAACGGAGCCATTCCTAATGCGATCCTGTAGAGCCAGCTCTATGCATAGGCCCAAAAGGGAGTGAGTAGCTTGCCAAGAGGTAAGTGAACATGTGTTGGAGTATTGACAACTGACTGTCAGGGTTAAAAGAAATACCATTTGACTGCCTATTCACTGTGTGGAAAAGGCTGTGCAAAATAGTAGATGTGGTCATGTAATTGAGGTTGGTATCACTGCTTTTACTGATGAAGACATGGAGACTGTCAGGGTATTCTAATGTCATTACCATAGAATAAATGTTAGGGGGTCTAGTGTGTATGTTCTTCCCAGAGTCACAGATATATGCCTTGGAAAACCTAGAGGCATTATTTTAATTTGAAATTAACCTAGAATTTTATTTAGTCAGTGCAGAATCTGTCTTAAGAAAGAGAATAATTATCTGCTCCTTCAACACAGTATTGAGAAAGTATAAGCACTCTCGAGACCACAATCCCATATTCTAGTACTGGAATGAATATAGTATTCAGGGAAAGTAATAAGACATCCTAATGTGTCTTATCTTTTCTCATAACCATGATTTAGCTGCCTAATTCCATAAGCTACCATTTCAGATAAATGTAACTGCATTATATTTCTTGCTATTTTTGCTAGATCTTCTGGAAGCTTCCTAATACCTGGTGGAAAGGGATAGATTGCCCTTCAGCAAAAAAAAAAGGTTTTTTTTTTTTTAGCTTACTGGAACGCCATGGCTTCATTCTTTCCTCTTGCTTGAATTTTTTACCAGTGTTCTTTCTCCCTTTTTCTTAAAAGCTGATTTAGTTTGTTGATTCTCTGGGTGTTTCTCACTGCTAACTCTTATGTCTTGCTTCTTCAGAGTAGGGGTCTCACTGTCCCTCTTGCTAGTAGTGCAGTTTTCCCTTTTCCCTGAGGAGGGAAATTCAAGGTGAGTCAGACTGCAAGAAAAGATGGAAGCTAAATGTTTTACTAATGTTAAGAAACCAATTCCCAGAAGAGGAGGAGCATGAACTAGGTATAGAGAAGGCGAGGAAAGGTGCTCTATTTCCCCTTGGCTTTTCAGGTCAGGTACACTGGTTGCTCTTTGTAGGCAGCCCCACAGTGAAATGGTGTCTTTTAATATCAATAATTTGTTTTCTGCTTCTCAGCAGCTATAAAAATTAAGGAGGATTTTATGTGTGATTCTTCCTTGAAAATGCATATATATTCATTTTTAGGTGTTTGTTTCTTTAATTTCTGTTTGTTTTCAGGAACTTTCCAATCAGTTGAGAGCTGGTGTCAGACTCCAGTCCTTGCTGGCTGGTCCTAGGAGCAAAGCGGATGATTTATTAATAACGCAGCAGCGGTGCCAGCGCTGCCACTAAGAGTGGGTAAACACTCCTCCTCTGCAGAGGGACAAGACTCTGTACTTTTCACCTCTGCAGTTATGTAAGGTGTCCTTGGCCATCTGTGTATTTAACTTGGCCCTTGCTTTTTCCATTTGTTTACAAAATGATTGGCCATGAAAGTGTGAAATCCCCAACAGGGAAGAGTCCCAGGAAGCCCCAGCTGGACTGGGAGCCCAGGAAATAGAGGAGTGCAGGGTGGCCTGGCCAGAGTGAAAGTATATTCCCAAGGAGCAGCACAGGGACTCATCAGTGGCGTATCAGGCCACTTGGTAGCAGTTCAGGGCTGTTGGGCATCCCTCTTGAGAGCTGGAGGCTGTGGCATGCTGGTGTCCAAGGCAGTCACCAGTCACTTGCTTCTGGTGTAAGATAGGTCTGTCCTTCTCTATAGTACACCAGGGGAGCCCTTAATGTGTCAGGGACTTGCTACATCATACCAATGACCTTTTCCATATGGTAAGACTGTTCCAAATAATGGGCCTTTTCCAAGTCACATGTAATTCACTGTAACTCTCAAATGAGGCACCTTTTCAAGGCTTCCATGGCCAGGTGAATTGCTGTAGGAGCCCAATGTAGTCAGTTTTATAGCACTCTACTCCCATTTTCTTTCTGATCCAGTCAAGCAGGCTCCTCACTGCCAAGGCATATCTTCTGCTCCTTTTTGATGCCACATAACTGATTTTATGGCTTTTCTTGAGGTGCATTAAGATTCCTGGTGTGTTGCTGAGGGAACCATTGCCAGCACAGCAGCCCGTGGTATGATCCTTGCTGGGCTATTCATCCTTGAGGCTTAAGGGCATCCCATTGGCAAAGACCTCTCCCCATTACTCACTATTTCTTTTCTAATCTGGATATGGTGGAGGATATGTGCTATGGACTTTGGAGGGTGAAGTCTGTGTGCTGAGCCACAGTGCCTTTCCTTTACAGGCCATTGAGAGAGAAATAAGGTGCCTCAGGGCTTGACTGTCAGTTCTGTAGTTACCCTTGCCTACCTTATTGCTGCAAAGTGGTGTTTCCAAAGCAAGGAATTTAATCTCAGTCCTGTTCCTATGAGCAAGCTTGCATTAAAGTCAGCATATGTCTGCTTTAAGGTTTTTATGGGTATTGGAAAGGAGGTGGGGAAAGGGGTATGTCAGGAGGTGGTGCTGTGCCATACCCATCTTCTTGTTTGGTGCTCTGCTGTTCTGCTACACCACTGTTGCCTTTACTCTTGCCAGCTGCCCTGTAACCAAACAACTTACCTCTCTTTGCTGGGATGAATTCTGGAATGGCTACTTTTGTCTGCTCTTGAGATACGGAGAAAATTTGAAGAAAATTGCCTCTTATCAAGCTCTTATCTTGTTTTACAGTTCAGTCAAGTTAAATTTAATGGTGGAGTATGTTGTTTACCAGCAAAAATCTGTGTCACCTTGACTTACTGTGTGATCCAGCCACAATTTACACATCTCTCCTCTGCCTTCCACAAAAACATTCTGTATTTGAGATGAGCAGGTGTGTTAAAGCCACCCAGCCGTCTATTCTGAGACTCTGTAAAGGTGTTAGACATTTTTTTCTATAATACAGGAATCAGTGAATATGTTGACTTCTCTGGCTGGGCAGAGTTGGAGGACTTAAATCATGGCTCTGCTTTTGAAGCCTGTTTTGAGTCCCATGGCAGGCTGCATCCAGTCCTCCCACAGGGGAGCTGTGTTTTTTGGAGCCCTGCATAAGGCAGCTTCGCCCCATATGAAGATGCTCACCACCCATGTAATAGAAATCAGACATCTGAGGAATTTTATCTAAATAAGGTTATAATTCCCTCCACTTTCTTTATGTTCATTCTGTTGGGTTTTTCCTTTATACTACCTGTTGGCTGCCTCTCATTCCATGGAAGTTGTCTGTGTGCATTAGAGTGAAGATTTATTTCAAGGATTGTCCACAGTTGTTTGTGGTGTACTGCTGATCAATGCTGGTAGCCAAACTTAAAGCTAAGATAAAAATAATCTGGTTGATTTTAAGTGTTAGTGGAGGGGAGGAGAAGGGGAAAAGAAAAACAAAAGGAACTACATAATTGGAGAAGAAACAATCTCTATTGCCCTATTATTCTCAAATTATTTTCAAGACAGTAAACACAGAAATAAAAGAAATTGATATTAGACTGTTGTCTCTTTGTCTGAGTTTTCTTATTTGCTAGAATAATCGCGAGGATCTTTGTCAAACAACTTAGAATTTCATAATTTTTTTTTTGCTTCTGCAATATCTGCCTGACTTCTTTGTCTTCTGAGCAATTTGAGTACACTTCCCTTGATATTGCAAGGCAAATTATTAAACCATTCTCTATAGCTATGCTCAACATTTGTTTGAAAGAGCATCTTGAGAGACTCAGAGCTCTTTGTGCATTGCAAATGTGCTCTTCAGTAGAACATTTTGTCTTTTTCCATTTAAATAAATATCTCCTATTAAGTCTTTAGTGGTAAGACTCTTACATCATTTAGACATTCCATCTTTTTGTAAGGCTTCCATTTTTGTTCAATATTTTTCTATTTTTTCTGTCAGTTACAGGCAGTTCTTGTTCTCTACTTTTATGAATAAAATGATAATTTTTATTTTACCAGCTTTTAGTTTTTTACAAAAAATTGAAGTCATTAAAAGGGTAGCTAATGGGTTTTCTTAGCTTGTTGGAAACTGAATCATATTGAAGTCGCCTGAGAATTATTTTCCTTCTTTCTTTTCTACCTGAAACTAGGAAAGTTAATTTTTCTACTTTTCCTTGAAACGGAAGTGTGTAGGTGCGTATAAATATGTATGCACACTCACTAACTTTGGTGGGTGGACTTGCAAGGTGGCATTATAAATACAGAACTAAGTTCTCAGCAATGTTTTAAAGTTGTTTTTAAGTTGTTTTTGTTGGTAGCTTTTATCTGAGTTTTTTGGTTTTTTTTTTTTTTCCCCAGGAAAACAGAGCCAAGAGCTCAGCCATTTCAAGTGTATTATAAGAGATGCTTGTGTTGTTTTGAAATACATTTTATCCTTTAGGTCTTTGTGTTTGTAAGATATATGGCAAATAGTAAAGTCTGAAGTATTTGAACTCACCATCAAAAGCTTAATGTTTCTATTAGTTGTACAATTTGGTCCTTTTGAATTATTTTTCAATTTCACAAATTGTGCAAGTGTGCCCCATTTTCAAGATAAGGGATCTTATTCTGATCTCCATTTCTTTCTATAAAATTATATTAAATTCTGCTTAGGCTAAAAAAAATTGTGTTTTCATAAGCCTACATGTTTGCAAGGCAATGTACTCTAGATGTGAAATTATGCAAAATGAAAAAAAAATTGAAATATTTTTGTATGCCTTAAGGAAAATATAAAATGCTATGTTAAAGTTTTTAAAATCTATGACTAGTCACTCTCAAGGCTTAACTAAATCCTTTAAGTCCTTGGACACATGCTTAACTCTATGAGCATGTGTAGTCCTACAGATTGTGTGAGGTGGTGCTTATTCACAGCAAGTGCAAAGGGAACACTTTAATGAAGCTGTGGTGACTAGTTTTTTTCTTCCTGAATGAAGTTAGGAAGCAGATTGACCTGCATAGGAAAATTGAATTCATGGATTGTGATGTTAGATGGAAACACTTTTTAATTCAGTCCAAACTGAAATCTGAGGGTTTTCCATGAGTGTTGAAAGTGCTGTTGGTGATTGAACTCTCATGTACTAAAATATATAGGGAAATGCATGCATTCAAATCGTGTAGAACAAGAGGAATCCTCCCTCTCTGTGGGATACACAGTGTTTTCTTTAGTGTTTTGGGGTTTTTTTCCTTTTTGATATTTCTGCATTTGATAAATGGTTTTTGAACTGGATGTTTTGGGCTAGTAGAGTTAGTGTGGCTGTCTATGCATAGGAGCAGAAGCTTAAGTATCTCAAAATATCTGCCCTCCTATTGACTGGGTCTGTTTTTAGCCTCAGGGAGCACAGGATTATCGCAATTGAAAAGTTCTTGGTTTATGCAATACTGAAATTTTTTAATTGATTGGGTGAGGCCACACATGTTTCCAACCAGAATTTGCTGAGAGGCTGCTGAGGAGGAATCCCAAAGGAGAAAAAACTGTTTTTGCTCTTGACAGAAACTCTTCCAAAGAAGTATTTATGCCTTAGGTACCACCTCAGCTGCTGACACTGCTGTCTTTGTGGCTATTCTTGCCATGTGCTGCCACCACCCTGGACAGTGGCCTGTGCTACCTCCCACTCTGCTGGGGTTTGAACAGTGTGAAATACCTTCAGTAGGCGATGTTTAGCTAAGCAGCATGCCCACAGCTGCAAAGGCATTACTGTTTTAAAATGTGTCCTCATCTTTAGAGGCATGTGCAAGGCTTGCAGAAAATTGCAAAAGTTTTTTTCGAGTGGGAGGAATAGTTGTGACATCACGTGATTATTACTTATTAAAAATTTTTGTTTGTCTTTTTTAACTCCAGCAAATGTTTAGATCTCATAGTGTCTATCTGGAAACCAGAAAATCTTTTTTTTTCCCTTGTAGAACCAGTTGCTCAGGTGCTTTCTAAAACCATTTATGTCTTGGAAGTTATATACTTTTCTTCTTTTCCCATTAGACTGCATATTCAATCTTGAGAGCTCATACAATTTCATCTGCATTTTAGGTTTAGCTTGTTTTCTTAAGGAAACAGGTTTTGCATAAATGCACTGTCCATATTTTTGCCAGCGTCATCCTCTCACCCTAATAACTTCTGAACAATGTAGCCAATTTCAAGCAGAGTTGGTAGACATCTCAAAGACACATCTCAGAGTTCTTAGTGGTTATGCAAAAAGCAGTGTCTGGGTAGCAGAGAGATCCAAAGTTTTACCCTATTAAGGAAAAGGCAGGAGCGGGCACGAAGCCGCTCCCGAGTGTGATCTGCCAGCAGTGTGCTCGTCTTGGCCGGCTCCTCAGGACACGCACGGCTCCAGGGTTATAATTATCCTGTGAGTTGTTCCCTGGGCTATAGTTAGGAGAGGTGGGAGGGTGCTCTGGGGGAGAAGCAAGGAGGGAGGTGGGCTACAGAAGGAAGCTGAGAGTTTACGGAGAGCAGAGTTGGGTAGGGGGAGCTGGAAGCACCCCGGGGAGCAAGGTTTGGAACAAGGGACAGCAGGGCAGCAGGCCTCCTACTCGCTGCTTCTCATTGGATAACCTGTTTTGTAAAGGTGTGTCAGATGTTAGGCTACACTGTGAGTTGGGGGAGTCATGCTCTGTTATTTCCCACTAATAGCATCAATAAATTGCCTGAAATTCCATACCTGAGCAAAATAATTCTGGAAGCTTTAGTTGATTCTTGCCTTAAGAGATAGAAGACGTATTGTTTTGCCTTTTACTTTTCTGTACAAACATCTTACTTGTATGGAAGATAATTTTAATAAGTTTTTTTTTTAATAATTTTAATAAGCAAGCTCATTATTATACACAAGCAATTCCCAAGCTTGAATTAATTATTGTTATTGTTACTATTAGAGCAAGAGTAAAATACTGAAAGAAGTTGTGAATTTATGAAATATTCAAAAACAGGAAATGGATCCTTAGTGTGTTAACATGCAAAGTTGTGGGGTGTTACTTATACATTCACCTCATTTTGCTTATTTTAAATTTCAAATTCTAAGCACATATCTAGCTTTTTAATATACTCTAGTCTATGGACTGTCTTGTGGCATTGATCTTAGACAAGTTACCTATTGTTCTTAATGGGAAAATCTGTTGATTAAAAAAAAAAAGCCAGTGGTGCGACATGGCTTGTTAAGGTGTGTGTTTTTGAAATTAAGCCAGTCAGGTAGCAGCTCCCACGACCATTGCCCCTGCAGAAGTAGAGCCTGCTGTTGGGCACTGAAGCCTGCCCTGCTATTGGGCACTGAAGTTCTTTGAGTTCCCAGCTCCTCGATGCACCCTTTCCCTCTCCCACTGCTTTACTAGAATGAAACCTGTGGGACGGCCTGGTGCAAGCCACAGCATGTTCTAGTCTGGATAATTAGCAGGAGAAAAGTAGTTTTTGTGTTAAAAACCTTCCCTTACCTGCCTGAAATGTGGTGCTGGGCAGTAGGCTGACAGGACAAAGGCAAAGAAATAAAAGGTCAGAGTTAGGTACCATCCTTCCAGGATGAGGAGAGTAACAGACTGCTAGGAATGTAATCTGATGTCTGTTCATTGTTCCTATCCATTGCAGATAAGGAGTCAGCTCACTGAAAGTGATTTTTTTGCATGAACTCCCATGGGAAGTGCACAACCGCTTATGATGCACTTGTTGATAACTTTCACTTAATGGGTGACAGGAGTTTCTAGGGACCCAGTTTCAAACCAATCTGTCTGTGCCCTCAGTTTCAGGACTCTGACTCATATCTGGGAACAGGTTAAAAGTTGTAAGAAGCAATTATTTTTCCCTGCTGCCTGCCTTATCCTGCTGAGTTTGTGCCATCCTGTGCCAGAGGGACTGAGCGTCTGTGGAACAGCTCCTAAACTGCTGTGGTTTTAAGATGAAGCAAGCCTCGCTCCAGAGGCTTGATATTGATGCACCTGAAAGTTAAAATACCTGGTTTTGACTCTGCATTTGTAATGATGTGGCCTTCTAACATAGTAGATTTTTACAAAGTGATGGGGACACAACCAATATGTTGAATGCTGCCTGCATGTTGTGTACAGTTGCCTGTTCTGCTTTTTGGTTGATATGTGCTGCCATGTCAGTTGGACTTCATATTTGACTTTTTAGTAAACAAAAAATTTCAGGATCAATTTACTTTAATTTGACTGAAATGATACTACAAGTTTGAATTTTTGTTTGTGCAGTGATTAGTAGTTGGGAAATGGAGCATTTGGGAAAAAAGGAATGAAAAATTCCTCAAAGGTGTTTTCCTGCTACCATTGTAGGTCCAACAACTAAAAAAGCTGGTCTCAGAATTTATTTAATTTTGGTAGTGAGGGCAGATTAATTTGCTCACTATTTTCAGTGCTCATTCCATTGCAGTTTATTTTGGGTCATTTAATTTCAACAAGGCTTGATCTGTTTGGAGGGCTTTCTATAGCAGCATGGCGGGACCACACAGCTCTTTTATAGTACATACGTTCATTGCTAACCAGGAGCTCATAAAACTAGTAAATGATGCACAGACATGAATAACTTCAGAAGAGACAGTACATTTTTGTATGGTTGGATTATTTTGAAAGTTTTCAGAAATAACCAATCTTTTGTGCACTGTGGGTTGCTTTGCAGAGCTTGAAGTGATGGTATACAGTAGCTATGTGCTTTCAAAGGTAAGACTGGAGGTCTAGCTGAAGGCACTCTTCAGGTTTAAGGTACTTCAGAAGCCACTATGCATAAGAGTTGCTGTCAGGCCTTGTTTAAGGAAAATGTTTGATTCCATATGTCAATATTTCCATCAGATTCAGTAGTTTGATGTGATTTCGCTGTTTTAATTTTTAGATATGCCATAGGCAAATAGGCTAAGGTAAAATAGATCTCAGTTGAAAATGTCTAAATCAGTTGGCCTCATCAGCCAAGAAAAAAGCATATGCTCATTGTCTGTGCTGAATCTGCTCCAGTTCAGCATTATGATGGTAAAGGCCACATTCTCCCCAAATGAAAGAGCCAGCTTTCTTTTGTGTCCATCAAATCCTGACTATTTCTGGTTCTGCTCACGCCAGCTGACAAAGTAAATGTTCCTTTTGTGTAATTCATTAAATCAGGCAGCATTAGTGATTCTCTCAACAGAAGGAAGGCATGATGTCCTGAAAGTGGCTGCATCTGTACTAGGTGGTTAAAACAGCACTGAGACCATGGTTCCTGAGTATTGAGACCATTGATTTTCTTAACTTTTTATCTTTCTCACATTTTCTGGCTTCTGCTGTTTAGCATACTCCCAGCAGCAGCCAGGGGCAGCTCAGGAAGGGGCTGTTCTCAATAATTTAATAGTGTGGAAATAGCTGTTTTTATTCCCATCAGCCTCGACACAGGAGAAACTTCCTGAACATGTTTAACTCACCCCTGAACAGCTAGTTATGACATCCCTGTAGCAAATTAGAGGTAGAATCTGCACTGTTTCGGTGTCTAAGTCAAAAGTGTAACAATGGCACTAGTTTTAGGACATTTGAAGCCTATTGAAAGTTTTGTAGCAGTGTATGTGTGTGTGTACATATATAGAGTCAGTGTACGTCTGTACGGTGTGGTATTCCTGCATAGGGATCTGGATGCTTTCTTTACTATAGAAGGATATTCCTGCTTGTCTACAAATAGTAAAGCCCTAACACTGGTGAATGGGAAGTTTAAAAAGCACTTCTTAGAAACATCTCAATTTAGAAACAACTTATACAAATTGAGTGTATCCAATGTGATTTGACTAATGCTTTAGGTCCTCTAGTTGCAGCTCTTAAAATTCTGTGATAGTTTGTGAACCGTGTCATCAAGGAGCTTCTGATCTCTGCAGGTCCTGCCCTGCAGCTGCACAACCTCCTGGTGCACTCTACAATTTCCCTTTCTGGGGGAAAATACATCAGTGTGTCTTCCACTGCTCTACCTATGTTTGGGGTCAGCTTGTACATCCATCTCCTCTAACCCAAGCCACCTCAAAATTACACCCCACCTATATTTTTATTGTCTCTAATTATCTCATAACTGTCTAAAAACTCCTCCTTTCATGTTGATTGGAGCTGTCCTTTTGCTATGTACCTTCAGATTTAGATCCATGCACTGCTTCTAAATTTAGGCTGTAAAAGTACCACCTTTAGTTCTGTTCTTTTATACTTGAGTGGAAATAGTTCAAAGTTGTGCTGATGTAATAAAAACAGGAGGCTGGAAGTCAGTGAACTGGAATAAGGGTGAATGTATGAGAGAACACAAGCAGAGAATGGCAACTTTAGATCCTTACTGCCATGATCACACAATTATTTTTAATATGATGTACTTAAAAGCTGCATTTCTCTTAAAGAAGGTTTCAATTTTTTATTCATCATGTGATGTCACATAATAAAAAAAATTATGTTACGGTAACACCAGATACTCTAGCCAGGATGTCCTGAGAGGCATTTCAGGCTGTCTGGGCAGTTCTGAATTTATTAATTGTATGGCAGTGATCTGTACTTAACAATGAAAATGCTGATTCACAGCCTTTCTCTTTTTTTTCCCATGGCTAATAGCCTTAATGATCAATCAGAGGTGATGGGCTGAGGCAGAGCTCAAGGCTATCACTCCTCCCAGCCCTCTACATAGTTCCCAGGAAACACCCTGTGTTTCATTAGTTCTTGCTTAGTTTATGATGTAATATTTTGCTTGAAGGCATTGAACTATCATCAAAAGCAGCCAACTGATTAGTGTGACTTCTTTTTCCAGGGTCGTTGTACAAGGGAGAACTGCAAGTACCTTCATCCACCAACACATTTAAAAACTCAACTGGAAATCAATGGCAGGAACAACTTAATCCAACAAAAAACTGCAGCAGCAATGCTCGCCCAGCAAATGCAGTTCATGTTTCCAGGGACACCACTACAGCCAGTGGTAAGTATATTTCTCTGATGGTCTTAATGGTAAGTAAAGTTGAAGACTCTGTTGACCTGCGAAAGTTCTCTAAATAGTATCAATAAAAATAGTCCCTGTCTGTTTACTTAAGGAGTGCTCAAGATGCTAGAGATAGGCTCATTTACATTTGCATTTCAAGATGTAATGGAGTGTTGCTGTAGACTTGATTAATTTTTCTTTTATTCCATCATAATTTGCATTTTTTTCCTCTCCTCCTCCCCTCCCCCCCAGTCCCCTTAAGGCATTTCATGTCACGTCTGCAAGATTTTTACCTATAATCCTTCCGGAGGTGAAAATTTTTATAATAACAATAATTTACTTGTAAGTAATTTGAGTAGGAACACAAAGTTTCTCAGGAGTCTATGGCTTTGAATGGCTTTAAATATTATTTAATCCCAGTACCGGGGACAAAGGTTAATGGGTAGCATTTTCTTACTCTGTTGAAGTGTCTGAGGATAGGACAGAAAATTGATGGTGCCTGCTCTTCAAAAGCTCAGTGTTTTGTCTCAAGGTGATTCATATGGTGCCTGAGACACTTCATATCCAGGAGGTGATATAGAACTAGAGTCTGGCATGCATGAGCAGCATCTTTGGATATGCACTAAAGCAATCAGTTGCTCTGGACAGCCTTTGCAGTTGGGCTCCTCAGTGCAGCAGACTTCCAAAGCATTGGAAGTTTGGCAAGTAATCTGAATTAAACTTTTCATACATGGCTGCTAATGATGTTTTTTCTATCTAAATTCCTAGTGTAAGGCATCCCACTGGAGTGGGATTTTTTTTCTCTACCTTAAGGCATCTGGAGTGTTGGCATCAACTTCTGCAATGAGTTTCCAAGGTCCATTTATAGTTTATCAAAAGACATAGGCACTCCTAATTACTATTTACTAAGGCATCAGCATTCAGATAAGATGATTCCTTTTTCAAAGTGCCTTTGTCTTTCCCTGGGCTACCACAGAAGTCAAGTGTAGGTATCTCAGAAGAAGTCATCTGCATTTGGTCACAGGAAGCTCACCCCAGATGCCTTTTTCAGTAAATTTATACTTTTTATACTTGGAACATCTACTGTCAGGTGGGACTGGTAATTAAGTGTCAGGACTCCCTGAATTTCTGGTACATGTTCATCAAATTGTATCTGGTGATGTTGGCCTCCTAATGTGTCTTGGTATTTCCTGGGGATTTACTGCTTGAGTTTTCACCAGAAAAAGTTTTGATGAAGTAATAGATTCCACCAGTTAATATTATGAGCAAAATTGAAGTGGCAAAATTATACTTTTTTCTTTTCATCCATTTCATCATTTGAACTTTACAATTTCATTGACGTAATGTCTTCTGTACTGATTGCTGTGATAAAAATGCCAGGCCTGTCTCACATAAATTGCCAGGTTAAGATGACTCAGCCTTGACCAAATGGATAAAAAGTGAAAGAAAATTTCATAGAAGTCATTTGACGAGTGGATTTGTTCTTAAAATCATATCTGACACAAAGCTGTTATTTATATTTCACATAACACGGATTGTCTTCAACATAGTCGAACCATTGTTTCATATAAATGTTCATTATTATGCTCTTCAGAATTTAGCTCATGTTTGACATATAAACTGGGTTTTTTGATATCAAGCAGATTTGATCACTGATTAAAACACAGCATAATACACATAAGGGAAGTTAGATGCCATTTCTGTATAGTTGGTTTTCCTGGTTAATCTGTATGCTCAGAGCATCTTATTGGTACAAAGTCACATCCATTTATAGTTTAGTAATTGGTTCCAAAGACAAAAATATCTGGAGTAAACCAAACACAAACAAAAAAGAAAAAACCTGCTTTCTAGCTCCTGTGTTTTCTCTTGCTTATTTTCTACCTACTGTATGTCATGCAGGCCACCTTAATGAGAAAGACACTTCCCCTTTGTTAAAGTGTTTTGAAGTCTAAGTGTGCTGTTGTGTTTCCAGCTGCTGGCTTACTTGGGAACCTCATTTATGACACAGCTAATCGGATATGTGTCCCGTAGTTTTTCCTCATTTATAATTATAGCTTCACTCTCTGGGGTACTCAGCTCTGCAGAATTAAAGCACTTTCCAGGTCTGAGCATGGGCTGACAATGGTGATGTTCTGCCTCCACCCCCGTGGAGCCTAGTGGTAACAAACCCACTATTCTGCCTCATCATGGCTGTTTTAGCATCACACAAATGCTCTTTCTTCTCGTCATGACTTCACTGACTCACTGTAGGAAGGAACAAAACAAGATTTTTAGACCCATATCATTCCCTCCAATCAAAGTTTTTCATATGATGGACTAATCTAAGCCTGAATAATCCCTTTCTAAATACTGTGTCCAGCTGAGACTATAATATTTATTTTGCTTGCCACTGGTGACAGCTGAGCACACAAACGTTTGCGAAGGTGAGTTTTTTCAGTGTATGAGACACAGTAACATATAATTGCAGGAGGTGGCAAAATACAGTATGCAAACATACTGGAAGTTACATGCCAAAGAGCTCATTATATGTACTCTTATTAGAAATATGGCTTTAATATAGTTAATAATGCTTCAGCTATGAAATCTGAATACTTTGGAAAACAGCCTGTTTTCCCAAGGAAAACAGGTACTGAGAAAAAGCAATAAAGTCTGTGTTATTTCTACATTTAGATGTGTAAATAATCCTGCAATGTAAGCTGGACCTCCACACAGATTCAGGTTCAAAGTCGAACTTCCTTTGCATCAGCAGACTCTTTTCCAATAATAGAGTTGCAAAGGTGGTTCTTCATGTGCTGCTGGAATGTGTTACGTGATTAAAAGAAGAGAGGATGCTTTGTGTTTTCCTAGCTGTTTGAAGTTTTTTCATTAAGAAAATGAATTGGTGCCAGAAAGAACAGCAAGCAAAAGATAACTAGTACGCTGTTGATTAAGGGGCTTTTTTTTTCATCTTGGTGTGTGTTTTCCTTTTTCAGCCCACATTTCCAGTGGGTCCCACAATAGGAACGAACACGGCTATTAGCTTTGCTCCTTACCTAACACCAGTAACACCAGGAGTTGGCTTAGTCCCGACTGAGATCCTACCCACGCCGCCTGTCATTGTTCCTGGAAGTCCACCGGTTTCAGTCCCTAGTTCAACTGCAACCCAGAAACTCCTCAGGACTGATAAACTGGAGGTACTGTGGACACCATTGTGACTAGAGATACATTCTCTGTTAGGCTATGTGAGAGTTCCTGGAGGGTATGACTGTTGTTTTAGAAGCAAAGCTTCAATTTAGTTGCTACAGATAAAAAACTTGTAACCAGGCACAATTTCGGCACTTGCAGCCAGTGGTAATTAAATACTGTTATTTTTAAGGTAGTGTTTTTGCTTATGTTTAATACATAGACATCAGCATGAGTTTTTGTTTTTTGTAAGGATCATCATCTCAAAAAACCTCAGGTATACATTCCTGTAAAGGCATGCCTTGATGAAATATCTAACAAGCACTTTTTTTATTTCAGTAATAATTGTCTTGGTTTTTCTTCACTGATAATAAGGGAATTTTATAGCTTTATGGATCAATATTAGGGGAATGGTATAGCCCTTCAGCCCTGAGCTGCCAAGGGACATGTGGAATATTACCAGCCCTGCAGCAGGCTGAAGGGACAAGCCCCCAGCTATGTGCAGAGCCTCCTAGCTGTTGCTGGATCGCTGTGTGGCTGGACTCAGTGGAATCTGTGATCAGAGTACACAAGGAGGCCAGATGGCTCTTGCAGAAATGAATGTTCTTTCCCAAAAGCCTAAGCACCTGTGTCTAGAGCGCATTTCTTCTTAGGAAAATCAGTGTGTTCATTCTGCCCATTTTTGAAAATTATTTTTAAGTAGGCTCTCAATTTTGTTTGTAGACTCCATAAAAAATACACTGAATCTGATGTGTATTTTCCCTGGGTTTCAGCAAGAGGAACTCCTTCCCTACCAGTCAACCTGCAAGAATAGAAAGTGTAGTCAGAAAGAGTCAAAATATTTTGTGATTCCCAGCTAGTTTTGCAGGAGCAGTTATGTGAGTAAGTATCCTTCCCAGCTGCTTTCTAAACAGGAAGAAGGAAAGGCGTTTGGGAATGCTCCTGTTGCATGTTAAGTTTATTTAGCCACAGTACCAGCGATCTACCTGAGGAGCCAAGAACATAAGGGTAAAATAGGTGCGCTGCCCTCACCCACCAAAAGATGAAGGGTTTATTAAACTCAAGTTGCTGTAAAACTTGAACTGACAGGGGAAGGGGGCAGGTCTGTCTTCTGGGGGCGTGGGACACTCCTTCCCCTTTCACGTTGCACCGAGCTGTGGCCCTGCAACGTGTGTTGTTTTGCACGTAGGTGTGCAGGGAGTTCCAGCGGGGGAACTGTGCGCGTGGAGAAACTGATTGCCGCTTTGCGCACCCGGCAGACAGCACAATGATTGACACTAACGACAACACCGTAACCGTGTGTATGGATTACATAAAAGGTCGTTGCATGAGGGAGAAATGCAAGTATTTTCACCCTCCTGCACATTTGCAGGCCAAAATCAAAGCGGCGCAACACCAAGCCAACCAGGCTGCAGTGGCAGCCCAGGCAGCTGCGGCAGCTGCGACTGTGATGGTAAGTGCTGGCATGTATGGCTGCCTTTTTTTTTAATGCCTATTTTGCTTCAGTTTAATGCTGTTTGCTTATACTTTCTTTTCTCTTTTGCCTCCTTTTTTTTAAATTTTTTTTTTTCATTTTGGCGAAAGATAAGAATTTATAAAATTATTACTATTGCTTGATGGGAGGAAGCACTTTCTTTTCTTTATGCCTTTGTTTTAATGCTGTATTTCTATTCAAGACAGTGAAGCAAATGACACTCTATACCACTTCTGTTCTCTGCCTTAATTATATGCAAATTTGCCCCTACTATTTCCAAACAGAAACAAAACTGATAAGCTTCAGTGTTCCCAGGAAAACAGGGACACATATGCTGTTTTAGCTCTTTGATGGCAGATATACATGTGGAAATTTGGAATAAAAGCAAAGAGAGAGTGTTTGCTCCAGAGATCAGTAGTAGAATAGAAACCTGCATTGCGATTCAGCACAGTCCACCTTAGAAATGAGACAACCAGCCAGCCACTTTGGTCTCACTGTACTGGTAGTGTAGAAAAACCAGGACACTCATCTGATCTACCATTAGTGCCTGCCTGAGGATGAGAAAGAACTGCCCTCTGTAGATCTACAGCTATCCCAAATGACTAAAAAGTGTTGCCTGTATTTTTTTTAACTTTGGTTAGATGGCATTTCACACCTAGAGACTTCTTGCCTCTCCTGCTATTATGGGCCAGTTCCTTGAATCATGAGGTTTTAAGGTAGTCAACTGTAAAGGGTATCATTAGGAAAGAAACATTGTGGCCACAGTCAGAAGAAAAGAGAGTGAGGACTTTTATTTTCAGATATTTTAACCTCCTACTTAAAACTGTTCAGACAAGACAGCCCACCCCTTCACCAGGATTGGATTCCTTTTACAGTTGCTACCAGGAAAGCTGATGAATTTGCAGTGGTATTGATAAAGTTAAATAAATTGAACATACAGGATCTGACTTGAGAGACAAAACTGCTGGCAGCAAATCAAAGAATCATTGTCCTCATTTCTGGCAGTGGACAAATAATTAAGCAGATGTGGTTTGTGGACTTGTGGGCAGTGCATGCAATAGTTAAAAACAATACAGTTATTTTCTGGTTAAAAAGCCTACCAGAAACACAATACAGTACAGTACATAACTACTCCAAGCTATTGTATTTAACAAATTAGAAAAAACCAGACTTTTTTGAGGGACAAAGGATAAGTTATGCAAGAAAGTAAACCACGAAACAGAAGAATATTTCTTAAGTTTTAGTATTCTTTCTCTAATAGCATCCACAGCCTTTGTTTCAAATTGGATGATTTTTAGTTAAAGTTTCCTGTGCTTGCAGAAATTGAATACCATCTGGAAATTAAAGCAGAGAAGATTGGGTTTTTATTCTGATTAGCTTCTGTTGTGCAATATTTATTGTACATTTAGAGAATGCTGTATTTCTAGGCACTACACTGAATAAGAAAGGAGAGAGATGAGGGGATTAATTTTTTCCACACTTCGGTAATGGTTGCAGATATATATCCTGTGGTTTTAAATAAGGCTTAATTAGAGTTGCATTAGCCTCAAAGCAAGATGAAGCATCTTTGGAAATACAGAATTGAAATGTTAGCAGTCTAATGTCACAGGAGAAGGCAACAGGGACCCATAATTCAGGGTAACATTTTGCAGAAAAATATGTACAAAATGTTCCAGCCCGTGTCCCTTGCTTGAGCAGGGGAGCTGGAGGAGATTGCCCAGGATGTGCCTGTTTGGTTTACTAAAGTCTCTAAAAATCTAAACTCCATAACTTGGAAACCTGCTCCATACTTCCAGTAAAAATAAATGTTTTTTGGGTTTTTTTAAATCTTATATTTAAATTGAATTTCTTTTATATAAGTTTGTTTCCATTGCCTCTTCTTCTATCCCCAGGCACCACTGACTCCATCTTTACCCTTAATTCAGGTGTTTGTGCACACTGATGAGATTCCCCTATCTTCTCCAGGCTGAATCCATCATCTTGATCATCTTTCAGGTCCTTTATTGGAGTGTTTTCTAGTACACCTGTATCTTTCTTGTACTGAGGTGCCCAGAACTGGACAGAGTGCTCCATATTTGGCCTCACCAGGGCTGAGTAGAGGGGAAGAATCACCTCCCTCCACCTGTTGGTGATACTCTTCCCAGTGCAGCCCAGCATGCCATCAACTACCTTTGCTTATGAGGCCACATTGCTGGCTTATTGTCCACCAGGATCTTGAGGGTCTTTTCTGCCAAGCCTTTGCGGCCCCCAGCACGTACTGGTGCCTTGTGATGTTCCTCCCCAGATGCAGGTCTTGATATTTCTCTTTGTTGGACTTACTGAAGTTCCTCTCTGCCTGTTTCTCCAGATTTTCTAGCCCCTCTGAGCAGTAGCATGTCTATCTTGTGTATCAACACACCTCCAAGTTTCACACCACTGGTGACTGGCCTCCAGCTGGGCTTTGTGTTGCTGGTCACATCCCTTTAAGCCTGGCATGTGAGACAATTGTCAGTCCACCTCCCTGTTTCCCATTTAGCCCATGATAAATAAATTTGTCTGTGAGGATGAAATGGTGTTGAAATCCTTTCTGAAATCAAGAGAAACAACATCCCTTCACCACCCTTCCAGTCTCATTATAGAAGGATGTCAGGCTGGTTCAGCACAATTTCCCTGTCATAAATCTATGCTGACTACTTCCCATCATTGTCTTGGCTTTCATGTGTTTGCAGACGGTTTTCAGGAGGATTTGCTCAATTGCTTTCCCAGGCACTGAGGTGAGACTGACCAACTTGCCAGTCCTTAGACCTCCCTTCCTGCCCTTTTTGAGGATAGGAATGTAATTTACTTTCTTATGGTCTTTGGGAATTTCCCCCAGTCACAAGAATCTTTCAAAGATAAGAGTAACCTTACAGTGACATTGGCCAGCTCCCTCAGCACACAGGGTGCATTCTGTTAGTTCCTATGAGTTTGTGTAAATACAGCTTGTTTAAATGTTCCCTAGCCTGATCATCCTCCTCCAAGGGAAAATCTTTTTCACTTCAGACTTTCTCACTGGTCTCCAGTGGCCTGAAGGCCAGTCTTGCCAGTAAAGTCTGAGATGGAAGGGGTTTTCAGAACCTCAGCTTTCTCCATGTCCTGTGTCACCAGGTTGCCTGCCCCATTCAGCAGTGGAAACACATTTTCTCTAGTCTTCCTTTTGTTGCTGAGAAGCCCTTCTGGTTGTCTTTCACATCCCTTGCCAGATTCAACTCCAGGTGATCTTTGACTCTCCTAACATCTCTCCACATGTTCAGGCTGTGTCCCTGTTCCTCCTGAGCCATCTGTCCCTGCTCCCACCTCTTGTGAGCTTTCCTTCTTTCGTTTTAGTTTAGTCAGAGGCTCCTTGCACATTCATGGAGGCCACTGCTGTGTGGATCTTGTTTGTATTCAGGAGACATTATAGCCAATACCAATGTGCGATATGGCAGGCCAATACTATGCTTTGAATGTTTGATCATTTTTAATTTTGTCTTTATTTCCTATTTGTATCCTCTTTCTCTCCAGCCTGTAGCTACTTATTTGTTGGTTGTTACATCGATCAAATGTTGAGAAGAAGATAATCTGATGGAACAGAAAGAGGCAAAGGAGGTTTTGCTATCAGGATGAAATAAAAGAAAATATTAATGTAGGAGAGCAAAATTAGTGGTTTGAAAGCCTGAAAAGAATGGGAGACTACATGGAACCAAGGTTGATGAGTATGTTTAGGAACAGATCAAGCCTTCAGATTGGGAAGACTGAGACTGAACTTGCTGAGGAACATGAGAGGAAAGCCAGAAGAAAGCTTCAAAGTAGAGAGGTGATGTAGAGCATGGAGAAGAATTGCAGAAAGGCAATAATAAACAGAGAGATAAGAAGTTAACAAGTGAGATTAGATAAGATCTGTATTTGTATAATAAGGGTAATTAACTGAAACACTTTACTCTTAGCGATGTTGGTTTGAACTTGTGGGCTTCATCATCGCATAATGCTGAATTCAGTTGTACTGCATCACCTCTGTGTAGACTTCCCTCTGTGGTGGAGGCAGAGTGGCTCTGAGGCTGTACCCCAGGCAGTGATGTTCTCTGCAGTGGTACCTGCACCATGCCCTGCTTAGGCAGAAGTCTGTCCAGATCCCCACTTCAGACTGGGTGTTTCTTGCTGTGTCTGGGTCTTGGGCCTAGAGACATGAGCAGATCCTGTTGATCAGGGTATGTAATCCAGAAAAGTGCTAAAGACGAGATGAGGAAGGTGTTGAGAAGACTCATGCAACAGAGACAGGAACAAGGAAAAAGTAAAATGAGAACTATCCTGCAGAATACCCTGTTGGCACCTGATAAACTTATGACCACAAGGTGTTTGCAGGTATTTTGTGCCTTGTCCTCTTCGCCCATCTCAGCTTTTGTTCCCTATTTCCACATACTGATTTCAAGGTAGACATAATCGGCATATTCTAAAAAGAGCTAAATATCAGCCTATGTTTAAAAAACAAAAGTAAAAATTTCAATTTCTTAGTAAATTTTTCTTTCTTTTCTGAAGGTTTGTAAGAATTATTTACACTATAAAACTTGAAAGTAAAGTTTTATATGAGAATTTTTTTTACAGAATGCTGTCATATCAGCCATAAGTTTGAAAGAATACATAAATGTATATGCCTATGTACTATTGCCTAAATACTTTCTTTTGAAAAGTTAATAATGCTGGACTAGTATCATAACTCATATGTTAATGTTGGCTTATGAACTGGGAGCCCAATTTTACTCCCTGCTCCTGAAGCTAGTACTGAAGGTTATAGCAATATTTAGAAAGTATGTTTTCAATTCTAAAAGACCTTTTTCCCTCTCAATGTAATGTGGTAAGTTACAAGATTTAAAAACATCTACAAAAATGGCCTAGCTGTAGGAGAAAAGAAAAGGAATTAATGATAAGTTAGTGTAACTGGACATACTACATACTCTGTTTTGTATTGGCAATGGAGAACCTCTCTCATTTTGACCATCGAATGATTCACTTCTCTAAATTAAACGACACTCACCTTGTAAGCACTGACATTAATAGCATTTTTAATGCATTACACCTTTCACTAGTGTTTTGTATTTGAAAACGTAGCTTCCCAAATCAATTTTCCCGCTTCAAAATGTGACTGAACTAACTTATCAGGAATTCCAGTAGGTGTATCCTTAGAACTTTCTGCATCTCTGTGAAGTGTTTATATGATGCTTAATAGTGTCTGCAAGCTGCTGTTTTACTCAACTTTCCTGAATTTCAAACATCTATATTTTACTCTCTTATATGCTTTTAACTAAGGTATAGTAGATGCATTTTTGCTTCGGTACTAATTCAAAATGTAATATTCATTTCTTTAGAAGACATTTTTGTTGTTGTGCATGCCTAGTGTTTTGTATGTTGTATATTGCATTCAGAATATTTTTTTCCTTCTCACCTATCCACAAATGCAATGCCGTTCCCATGACGCACCTCTGCTTGCTGTTTACCTGTATGTTAATTCGCTTGACTCCCATTGGCCCACTGCCATCATGTGCTCGCTGCCTGTTATTAAAAGACTCAGTCGACTGCCAAAGCAATGAAGCGACCTCTCGAAGCAACTGTAGACCTGGTACTTTGACCTTTCACCTTTTGCTTTGCATGTAGCTTTTTTTTTTATCTTCTTTTTTTTTTTT
>VZTT01053135.1:5771-16518 GCA_013400855.1 Buphagus erythrorhynchus
TGTCCCTTGCCTGTGGAACGAGTGTAGGTGTGTTACCAAAGCTGCACCACTGCACATGGAGGAGATGAGTCCCACCTCAGGAGCTCATTGGCTTCTGTAGCATGTGCCATCACAGTCTTCTTTTTTCTCACTCCTGTCTCTGTTTTAGTCATTGCAAGTGTTTAAAGCTACTGTAAAAAACCCATGTATTTCAAAGTAGGGAAAGCAGTAGTAGTTCATTCTTCTTTATAAGAGACAAAACTCCAAGTTTTCTGTTAATTTACAGCATTCTAAGATTGGAGACAAAGCTACAATGCTAGGAAAGCCTCACAGTAAGTCTGTGGCTCAAATTCTCAGTATTTCTTTAGCCCAAGAAACATATCAGGAGCAGGTTATTAACTTGGTAATTAGCATGACTTTGTTCATGGTCATAGCATTCTTTGTGTCCTCTTGTATAGGTTTAAACTCTCCTGAGTATTTCAGAAAAGGACTTTTTTATTCCCAACCAGATAAAATTTCCTTTTCTAGTCTGTGCCACACTGCTTTACATATCTGTGAGGTACAGTTTCCTCTTTTCAGTGTCTCTACCATACTCTTTTTGCAACCTGCAGCCTTCAGCTTGTCCCATTTCAACTCCCAGGGCTTCGCCTCACAATTCTGGGCATGAAAAGAAAGTTGTAGCAGGGCTTAATAATTTATCTTAATATCATTTGGTTTAGTATTCTAACCTGGGGAAAGATTGCTGGTCTTCCTGGGATTGAGTGTGATGATCCCAGTGTCTTTGAAGCACAAGTAGAAGGAGAAAGTCAATATCCCAAAAGTTATAGAGTCTTAGCTGATGGCTAATAAAACATAGTAACTCTGTTGGGTTCAGTAAATTATTCAGTATGTGCTATCAGCTTCTATTTTGGAAAAAAAAAATCACTATGTCTCATGTCTTCTGAATATCCTTTCTTTCAGAAAATAACATGAGTAAGAGCTCAAAATACACCTGCATTGGAACACACTGTCAGTCATGCTTGGCCAGCACCTCTGAGCATTGTGTGCTCAATGTATGGCACAAGGCACATGAGAAGATTTGTAAAGTTAAAGACTGTACTATGTATATCAGTGCAGGGTCACCACTTAAGAATATATGGAAAATCGGGCATCTCTTGCTTTTTCTGACTTACAAAGGTTAGTTTTAAAAATAATTGTCTTGCAGTGTACTTCAGAGGGGAAGAGAATTGCTTTGGCTTTAATGCAGTGTAAACGCAAACCCCATTTTACAAACTCAGATTAAAATCTTACTCTGATGATACTGGTGGTATCTCTGAAGAGCTGGTGGTGTTGCTGTTCACTCAAGGCAGTGCCCCACTTACTGTAGCTGCTAGGCTGTGGTGAGAGAGAATGGAGGGTAGAGGACTTCAGTTTTCCAGTGAAAGGCAGCTGGAAAGGTACATGTCCAGGAGCATGACTGGTCACAGGTAAAAGACCCTTCCCTTTTCCCTTCTTCTGCCCTTCACAGTTGCTCCAGCCATTCCTGCCAGGATGGGGCTTGAAGCCTCAGCTGCTTAACCCCACTTCAGCAGCAGATGCTTGATGAACTTTCAGTTCAGTTGTTTGGGGATGCTGACAGCCTTTTCTTGGAGCAAAGTTTGAAAACGTGTGAAATGATGGTGAGAAGCAGCATTAGGACGTGAATACAGAGGGTTTGGTCTTAGCTCCCTCTAGTGCATGCATGTGGACAGAAGTACATAAAATGTCCTGCTTAAAATATTAATACAGTCTTTGTGTGTAAATACATACTTCAGAGATCTTTAAAAAAGCTTTTGTTACTCCTTCAGCTACTGGACTAGCAATACTCAAGCAAGCAAGGAAACTGTTACCTGCTGAGCTTCACTCACAGGTAGAATCACACAATCATTTAGGTTGGAAAAAACCTGTAAGATCATCGAGTCAACTGTTAACCCAGCATTGCCAAGTTCACCACTAAACCATGCCCCTAAGTGCAGCAGCTACACATCTTTTAAATACCTCCAGGGAAGGTGACTGCTTTGGGCACTGTTCCAGCACTTGACAACCCTTCAACAAGAAATGTTTCCTAATATCCAATCTAAACCTCTCCTGGTACAACTTGAGGCAATTTTCTCTCATCCTATCACTTGTTACTTGGGAGAAGAGACCAATCTCCACCTCTCCTTGTTTTGCTGTTTGCTTAGTGAGAAAATACAGGATTAGAAACTTGGGGAAAGATTAGATAAAGCCTACTTGGAGGTGAGGATTTTGATGTTAATGGAAACACAGAAAAATGTTATTTCCTCCACTGTGCACACCAAAGATAGTTTAACAGAGGATGGTTTATCCCAACATTATATGAGAGAGATGTTATTCTGACTTTTGGGGCTGAAGTTCAATTTTAAATTATGGCAAACACCTCCTTGTAGGGGCTTTAAATTTCCAAATTGGAAAGCCTCACTACTGTCCCATATATATATATATATATATATATATACACACATATATATATATGTTGATGAGTCCTACAAGGACTAGAAGGTTAAAACTCAGCCCAAAATTAAGACGCTTAAGTGTTGGTGTCTAAGTGTGGGTGTCTATGTGCAAGATACAAGTTTAAGTACCCATTNCAAAATTAAGACGCTTAAGTGTTGGTGTCTAAGTGTGGGTGTCTATGTGCAAGATACAAGTTTAAGTACCCATTGTAGACTGCAAAGTTTTATCAGCCCAATGAGATGAAATCTGGAGAGTAGCCTGGCTTGTCCTTCAAAAGTCTCACAGGGCTTGGTTCAGTTGCCTAAACATGTGTCTGGTGACATTTGAGATTGTACTAAGATAACCTTGGATGTCTAGGTTACCCAAGACATTTTCACAAGCTTGGCAGATGCAACACAGGACCTACAGACAAATTTTCACACCTACTTCTGAACTGGCAGCTGAGTGGCAGGCAAGAGACATTACCCCTTAGCCCAGGTGGTACTAAAATCCCTGTGAGCACATGATCCAAGCCTGCAGCTGGTGGTCACATGAAGGAATCTCCAGGCTTTGTTGTCTTACTGACTACATTGTGTCACCTCAGTGAGTGTGGTGGGGGGTTAAGACCCCAGCATTTCTGTGTCCTAATCTGCATCCTCTGCAGAGTGTTTCCATAGTTCCTGGTTATTAGAGGACATTTACTAAATTCCAAACAATTCCAAGCAATGTGAGTCTTGCTCATATCACATCAGTTTAGAACAGTACATGGCTTTATTTTTTGTACCAATGAAAATGGGCAGAGATTGATAGTATAAAAATAGCATAATAGAGAGTGCTGCTTAAAGATGTTATTTAGTGACATTATTCTACTGGTTATATGACCTTTTATCAAGAAGGAAATAGTAAAATCCAAAAGAAAAATGAAATACTTAGAAGCCTGTGTCTAAAAAGAAATACAAGATCAACAGGCTGGCTCATGCTAAGGCTTGTGATTATCTGGCACAGCTGCTTTAAATTATGCATCAGTGTTTGCACTGAATTAGGTGGCAATTATGTAGATATTAATTATGAAATCATTCAGTAGCCTTCAGTTCTGTCAAAATCTGTTAGAATACAATGGAGCAAAAATAAAAATAGTTATGTTCAAGTGTCACAAACAAAAGGACAATTAAAATATTTGCCCCAGAATTCAAAAACTAGTTAACATAGCGTAAAATACAAACATACCAAACTTTTGGAATTTAGGACACCATGTGTGGGGTGGCTTCTTCAGGAGGGAGAAGACGTGCAGCAACAGAGCACCTCTCCTTGCCAGGGTGCCCGCAAAGGCAGCGCCACTCCCAAGGGAGCAGATTCTTCTCAGACCAGAACATCATGGGACACTGACTAGAGGTGATCAAAAAGCAGAAGTGCCAGTTGCTCCCTTGTGCAGATATTCCTCCTCTCCATTCCTCTGTAACCCCAGGAGGCCGCCTGGCAGGGCAGTGAGTTGCCCATAGCACTGCTGACTAAGCTTTTACCATCTCACATTCCCTTTCTTCCTCATGGAAACCTGCTGCACTTGTAAATGGGGAGAAAAGCAGCAATATGCTGAGAAAATGAATTGAAAAATCTGGTAAATAGTAGGAAGTGGACTTTTTTTGTCATTTAAAGGCAAGCTTTTGAGAAGGAAGGTGGGAAGTGGAAACAAATGTTACTTACATCCTTAGTGCCAACATGCCAAGAACATTACAAATAAGAGCCTATGCAAAATTCATGCTAGTGGTTTGAAAACCTTTAATTGCAGTTTCTTGAGGGAATGAGGTTTCAGGTAGGAAAGCACTTCTGGGAATAATGAGTATCTAAACAATTTTAGTTTTTTGGGTTTTTTTCTGGCTGAAAGTTTTGATCTAAAAATTCCATAAAGTTCCAAGTTAAATGCTCCTATAGAAAATTCTGTTCTAACAAGAGAAAGAGTGATTGGAATCTGACTTGGAAAAGTCCAGAAAAGGAGACAGAAGAACAGGTTCCATCCTCAGACACATTATCAGTTGGAATACTTTCAGGGAACCAGCTCGGAGCAGAACAGTGTAGGGCACCTAGCAAGCCCACGCAAGGACTGACCATCTTGCTTTGTACCTGCACTAAGCTTGAAAAACAAACCTGAGAGACCCTTGATCATGAAGAATCATTTCTCTAGAGAAGGTATTTAAATAGCAATAGCTTGTCACAGTAGGAAAGGCAAACTTAAACTGCTTGCTGCTTCTTTCATGCTAGACACAAGGGAATCACAAGCCTCATCTCACTCAAATTATCTTGTCTGACACCGAGTTAGAGGTAAGTAGCTGTGACTCTCAGACTCAAGAAGTGAGAGTTTCCAATATTTAAGCCCACAGCAAATCTTGAACAGTGTAAAGAAAACATCCTTTGAATTGCCTTGAAACAACTGATGTTACAAAATAAGTGTCAAAACTATTTTCTAAGGCACCAGAGAAGCACAACCAAAAGATTACCCTGGAAAATATAATGGAACTCTATTTTAGTCTTATGCAAACTTTAACTAAGTTTTTGTTTTAATAATATTTTTTGGCCTCTTAATATAGCATTTTGTTTCTTTGTAGATGATACAAAGTTCCAGCAGGCTTGTATACGGAACTTTAGATTGCATGTTCATATACAAGAAGCCAGTGGGGAAGAAATGGAAAAATTTCTGTTCTATTTTGGGTTTTTTTAGAAATTCTCCCATCATACCCCTCTCCTCTGCGTAAGACTAAAACCTGACTTCCTCTGGTATCCTGCTAGATGGCAGTGTCACACAACATCAGTAGTAAGCAAAGGCTTCATTCTTTTATATAACAAAAATCAAAACAGATTTCCCTTCCCTGTTATACAAATTTAAAGTGTTGATATGATAATTTTTTTTGTGTTCTTTCTTTCAATTATTCAACAACTGATACTTTGGCAGGTGGAGTAAAAGTCTTTTGGGGCATATATTTATTATTTAAACATAGGAAATTATTTCTGGGGTCCACTAATTTTGTAGGCATTTGGAGGAAAATGAGTTTGTTTCATGGTTTATGCACACCTCTCCATGTGAGTATGGATTTTTCCATCATAAAATTTTAACAACATAGAGCAGGATGGAGCTCCAGATGTACTTGTCTAGGATTCTGTCCTTTAAAATAATTGCATCTGGACATCTCTAGGTGCTCCAAGTACTTTCCCTTGAATTAAACAAAGATAATATTTTTATCTTGGTGTATGATTTATTGCCTACTAGAAATCCCAGTCTTTGGCTTTAAGTGTGCAGGAGGCTGCATGGGAAATATCTATATATTTATTTCTATTGATTGCATCTGTTGTGATTTTCAGCTGGACACAGAAATTTGCTAACTTGCCTGACTTCATTTTTGGTACAATATTACCTGCCATGGCACACACAAGTATGTGTGTCTGTCTGTGTGAGAGTAATCAGATATGAAGAAAATAAAGGAAGTGGTAAGTAGTCAAAAGTCAGGAAGGTCAAGATTTCCTCAGACAAGTTATAAGTACAGTGAGTTTTTTAAAACTGACACAAGATTTTATGAGTAACCTCGATGAACATAAATTTGGTACTTTTCTGTGTTTGAGTTTAGTTCTGGATATTGTCTCTTTCTTTGAAGGGAGTCTGAACCGAAGTGCCAGATTTTGGAAGAGGAGGGGTTTCGGAGTGGTGATAACTGTTAAGGAGCCTGCAGATGTGCCAGCTGTGCTCTGTGTGCAGTGGTGCCTTCACGTAAAAAGGATGCTGTATATTTAGTGGCAGCCTCATCTTGCATGATGTGGGCATGCTTGGTGTCTAAAAGGCAAATGCAAAGCAGATTTTGTTAAAAAAAAAAAAAGGCTAAGTGAGGATGTCAGGAGGTGGAGGAGAAGTAGCACCCCTGCAAGAGGAATGTGGGCACTTCCATGGATAATGCACAACTTGTGCTTGGCTTTCACTCATTTGTGTTCTCTGTTTCTCTGTGCAAGCCTATTCTGGCAGTTTCTAGAATTCAAGAAGAGGAGGAAGATGACCTAAAAGTAGGAAGTGGAAAACATAGATTATTGCAGTAGCTCAGACCTGCTGGAAGGTAAAATTGAGTGGCTATCCAAATCAGTCACTGTATGGGTGCTCCTAAAATACTACAGCAGTGGTTTTCTCACTTCTATGTAGTCTGTCTGCTGTCTCTGCAATGAGTTAAAAATAGATTTTGGTAGAATATATTAGAGTATGTTATGATCAATTTTTAGCACTGCATTATTTATTACTTTAAAGAAGAATAAATAAAGCCAGATTGCTTTCATTTCTAAACCAACTACTCCTCTGTTTCTCCAGAGTGAGTAAATGCTTATTAAGTTGAACTTAAATATTGTACATTATTACTTGAGTAAATACCTATAGAAGCTCATAAGCAAGCTGAGGAGTTGGCAGCACAAGTGGCTTTGGTCTCTTCTTTCAGTACCTTGTGGCAATTAAATAAGAAAAATGATGCTGTTAAACCCGTTGGGATCCCATAATTGCCTTGAACTATTTTTTTATATTGTCATGAAGAGCTGGATTCAGACAAGATCTTTGTCAGCTTTATGACACCCTGATGGCCAACAGCTTGTGCCTGATGGAATGAAAATGTGTGACCAGATGTGTCCACTTCAGCATGGACATCTGACCCTCAGCCATTTCTAGAGGCATATTGTCAACATATGGGACAGGCAAAACTGGGCACACTCAGGGAAGAAAAGAGAGGATGGAGCAGGGCACCAGAATAACCATGTGAGGGAATGGGCTGTGAGAAAGCCAAGGAAATAGGACCTGCAGCCCTAAGGAAACACCTGATGCCTCCATATTGGGCCCAGGCAGCCATCTGTGGCCCAGACATCTCACTCACTATTTTCAAATCAGAGATCACCTTATTGATGGGCAAAGTAGACAAATACATTGGGGTTGCACTGGATTAGTGGAAAAGCAATAAGATAAAATCCTCCTTCAGCCCAGGATTGAGGAGAGGACCATGGTTAGTGAATAAAACAAAGCATGTATCCATTAAATGGTAATATGCTGGAAATGAGAAACAAGTTTCAGGGGAGAAGGAGTAACAAAGGAAAAAGTCCAGGCTGCATTTAATGCAAGCAAGAGTTGGAGCTGGATCAGCTGTCAGCGGTCGAGACAGGGGCAAAACCAATCCCATGGGACAGTGTTGATGGGAGGCCTGGTGTGGGCAAGTGGAATGTTTGGGATGGTGCTCCATGGAGGTGGTGCTGCAGAATCTGTGGGGAAAATGAGGTGGAAAAAGCCCATCTGTTATGTAAAAATTAAATAAGACCAGGCATAACTGATACAATAGAGATTACTTTCAGTAAGTGTCTGAACATTTACTCATCTTTTTCCACTACTAATTAAAAAAAAAAAAAAAAAAAAAAAAAAAAAAGAAAATTGTTTATTTTGAAGAAAAGTAACAAGGCACATACCACAAGAGAACATTCTAAGAGAAAATGAGAAATAAAGACATGGAGGCATTTCCCAAAGGCATGGGGAAATATAAATAGTCTTGGGTTCCTTGTCATAAGGAAGAAATACTTGGTGTTACTTTTATTTTTAGAAAGAGGGAGAAGTTATGAGACAGCCTGATATGAGCCGGCTGTCTGAAAATATCTGTCATTTTTAATGTATACCCCAGATATATCTGACCAGTCTGCTACTCGTGTGAAAAACATGAAAACAGAAAATGTCTCTGTGGAAGGGCTCATCTATCCTGACACAGGTGTCTAAAAGTTAAATACCTTGGTGCAAACTGCTCACCACAGACCCTTTCCTTTGGTGGAGGGCAAAAAAGCATCATGAGTTGGTAATCTGTCTCATGCTAAAATAAGTTGCCTGAGGTAGCCTAGGAAGATGTAAAATGGGTGACTGGCTGAGGCATTCGTGTCTGAAATGCTCTGAGATAAATCTTGTTTACAAGAAACTTGTATTACTACATTGCTTTCAAAATGGAAAGCTGAGCAGACCAGAATGTTTGCTATGTATGAGTTAATTTTTGGAAGGGTAAGTGCTTTGCAATGTAGAGCTCAAATACAATCTTAACATCTTCTTAAAATATATTAGGGCTTATAAAGCACATTGTATGTTGGAGTAATAATTTCTAAACTTCTGAAAAAGAAACATGTCAGTGGTAGATGCAAAGTCATGTTTTCCAGCTGATCCACAATGACAGGTCTTTAGATGAACAAGAGTTCATGTACACTGAATTCATGCAGAATGGTAAATTTTCTGTATTCATCATTGTATAATAAATCTGGAAAATGAATTTAAGTCAGAGATTATAAAGAAACTTTGTGAATTGTAGCTTCAGAACAGAAAATCTCAAACCAAACAGTGTTCTTGTAATTCCTAGAACCTAGTCATGATTCTCTGTATTTTGGTCAATTACATGAACTGTATCAAGTAAAGCAGTAACCTGGGTGTCAGAAAAGAATTCACAAAAATGAAATTTCTACTTTAATTTAAAAGACTTTCAATTTTACTTTTTAAGTCTTGAGACAATGACTGATCACAGCCACCTTTGCCAGGTCTGAGGAACTCCCAAATCGATTTATCTGCACTACTAGTTGATGAGAAGCTGAAACCATTGTCAGTAACATCTCTCTTGGTTGTCATTCCCCTGGATGACACTGCAGAGCTGTATCATCCTTAAGAGCAAACCCTGAATTTTGGGATGTTCTGTGTTGCACAAGGGGCTTAATGACCACTATGATCACTCAGATGTCCTGAAGGTAAAGGTCTAAAAGAGCCATGCTCTAGTAGGAAAGAAAGTCGTGACATTTCAGAGCTGAAAATGTCACCTCTAAAGAGCTGGAAAATTTTCAGGAGCTAATTTAGAAAGTAGTTTGCAGAAATTTAGGTTCACTCATTGTGTTACTAGTTTCAGTGAGGTCTGCTAACTATCATTAGCACAGTATGAATAATTTTAATCTAAAGGGTGGACGGCCTTCTGCCACTTCAAATGGGTATCAAGCAAGAAGATGATGGAGAGCTCGGATAAAGGTATCTGATTACCTCCAAAAGATGCCCTTTTCTGTTATTAAATCTTCTGTGAGGTACTACTCAAGACTCTAAGTGCCAGGCCATTCTGCTTATGCTCGAAATAGTCTTCTTATTAGATCTTTTACTGCAGCAGCTGGTGTGTTTTCTGGCATGTCTGTATCCACACCTGTGCTTCTTATCCATACACAGAGCATGAGAAAATGGCTTCCCATGCTTGGCCCATAGACCTTTGTACATGGGACAACACACACTCATTGTAGTCTTGTTTTTCAGGGTTTTTTCTTATATATACTATGGTAAAAGTGTCATGACATTACATCCTGTTGCTATGAAGTATAATGTTATAATAGTATCAGAGCAAACACAAGAAGTCATATATATGTGCATTTGAGATGTAATTCTTCAAAGAGCAGTGAACATGAAGGTGGCTGGAGCTATTTACAAGTAACAAGGGAGTGCAGACTCCATAGAAAGTGTTGGCAGGGATGTTCCTTCTCCAGTACAGGTTCTCCTTTTTCAGCATGCAAGTGATGGAGCAATTAGCAGCGATGCAGATTTAGATAACCTCCACCTTCCATCACAGTTTATTACTTCATTTGTAGATTAAACAGGAGGGGTTCACAGTGTGTTTTCCATGTAAAGTAGTTTAGCATTTTTGTTTCTCTGTCAGACACAGTGAAAAAAAACAGTGGCAGAAGCTGATGCCTGTGTATGTAGCTGTGGCAGAGTTGTGATATCTTTTGAGAAATAGGGTGTGAACATGTAATTAAAGACTACGGGAGACGTTTTACACTTTGTGGCTAAGGTTTCAAAAGAAATGGAGCTCCTCATTTCTGCGACTCTGCACTGGAGAAGCTTGTTCTGAAGGAAACACTTGAGGGTTTTTTCCTAGGAGGACTCCTACGTGTACTAGAAATAGCCAGGTGCAACATGCCCTAGTTACGGCCCTTGTAAGAGGGGCGGCACATCGAGGACGATGTGGTGGGAGCAAGCCAGCTCCACAGCCAGTGGCAGCAGGAGAGGCATGGCAGCAACAGCTCCAGCTGCTCCTCTGGCACCTGCAACCCATAAACAGGACATGCTTGCACAGAAAAGGAAAGTGTTTACATTCCTGAGTTTGACAGGAGGAGAGAAAAGGTGGCAATACGGACATGGCAGTGAAGTCCTTACCTTGGGCTTTGCCACTCACCAGGGCAGGGAAGAAAAGGGGTCCCTGCTCTTTCACGTTGCCCAGGACCCCTCTGTCCTGCCTGGCAC
>VZTT01053139.1:10026-28595 GCA_013400855.1 Buphagus erythrorhynchus
TGCCATCCCCTGCCATCCCCTGCCATCCCCTGCTATCCCCTGCCATCCCCTGCCATCCCCTCCGTGTGCTGCTGCTGCTGCTGGAGCTGTGTGGAACCGGAGCCGTCGGTGTGGCTCCCCAGAGTTAGTTGCTCAGCAACCAGAATCAATTAATATGCTTTGCAGAAAGTGCAGGGGAAGCCCGAGCTGCTGTCAGCGAGCAGGCAGGAGGCTGAGGGTGACTCAGGATCCCACTCCTGCCTGGCACCCGTTTGGTCCCACCCCATCTTCTGCAAACATTCCTTAGCCACCGTTCATTCCCCCTTCTCCTCCCGCACGGTGCTTAATGCATGTGTCCCGACATTCTTCAGGCAAAGCACCTCCTAGATCAAGAAGCCTGCTGCTCCAAGGCTTTTGCTTTTAGATCTGATTTGTATTTTTTGGTTATTTGTCAGATTTTCTTCAACACTCCTCTAGAAATTCTAATATTCATGTTCTTTGGGAAGGGAAAGGGAGAGCTGGTGTTTTTGTCAGATGGTTTTAAAGATGCCTCAGGATGAGAAGGGTTGTTTGGTAGTACACAGTTGAGCAGCAGCAATGAAATTGCATCATGTGTAAATTGGGAAAGTTTTTGCCTCTGCCTTTGTTACAAATGATCAGCACTGCATATATGAGACCAAAGAGGTAGTACTGATTGTTGTGAAACACCTAGATAATAGAGTAAATGAGGGGGTGTTGCGGGATTTTTTTACCTTCTCCTTTTCAGTGTAGTAATTTCAGGGCTTTGGTAAGGTATTATTTTCTTTTTTTCTTTCTCTCTTTTATTTTCTTTGGAGTCCCTCTGATGACACCGTGAATCTGGGAATGAAGAACTTCTTAGAGCTGATTGGAAATGGCATTGCGGAGCTGAAACTTAACTGGAGGAAATATATCTCGTGAAGAAGAAAATATAATGCACTGTAAGGATCTGTCTTCTGGTGAAAAATTCAAGCCTAGAGAAAACTTGTCCGCTTTGTTAGTAAGAATGGGTTGGACAATTTTCTTCAATTCCAAAGGATATCTGAATGCCATGCTGAGCTTAATCTCTGCAGCATGCTCTGTGCTTCTCATCTCTTCCTGATGCACTGCATGGTAAGGCCTTTTTCCTTCCTTTTAATAATAACTATCTTTCTGATGTGTTGAGAGGTATAAAATAATAGCAATAGTGAAATGAAAATTGAAAAAATGTACAAACGTAACAAAAGAACGTTTGCTTGCATGGTTGTTTTCAGGAGCAAGTGTCCTGATTACTGCAGCAGCTCTGTAAGATCATTTCTGTCTCTCTCCCTTGCTTTGTGGCAGTGTGTATGTGCGTGTGTTTGTGCACACCTGTGCTGTCTGTTGCACTTGGACTGGAACATCTGCAGCTGTATTGTACATATTTCCATGCTGAAGAGGATGTTTAGGAATTTACTTTAACGTTTCTCTCTCTTTTTCCCTCCTTCTCTCCCTCCATTCCCCTCCTTCTGCCTCCTCCTTCTCTTGCTCTGTCTGTTTCTCTGGGGTCATGGTTCTATACCTCCCCTGCACCTCAGTTGTGCACTGACCACTAGAAGGCAAAAATGGGAGGTAAAAGAATCCTGTATCAATGCAAGAATGGCCCTGAGTAGTATTATTTTAATAAATGAAAGCTACAGAAAGGTTTTGAATGTCTGCCATACTGGCAGGTACAAAAGATTTATTCTATTTTGTTTCCATGGGAAACAACTATCAAGTGCAGGCTTGGATGCTGTGTTTTAGAAACAGTGGGAGACAGATCCTCTTACACGTGTCAGAAAGCTGAAAATGACCACTGTGAATTATTACCCAAGTCATAAAATAAACAAATCCAGTACGGGATGTTCTCACATCAAGTAATTTTTGCTATGTATTAGAGGAGTGTTGAGAATTATTAGAAATACCTTCAGTGGGCATTGCAAGATATTTTTTGTTAATAGCTCTAATGTGGTTTTGTCTCCCTGTATGAAAGGTGCTAGGGGAGTGCAAGGAGTTGCAACTACCTGACTTAAAAATACTTAGGGTCATTGTCAAGAAATTGCCAAGCAGATCAAGAATTGCACAATTAATAAACTGAGATGGAATAACAGATTTCTTTTCCAGGAAGACTGGTTTATTTGGGTCTCTGTTTCAGAAATTAGGGTAGAACTAAAAGCTGATATAGTGGTGATGTGAAACATGTATTTTCTTAAACATCCTGGTTGATCACTGAGTTTGGAAAGTTGAGTGGTTCTTGAATAAACTGTGGTAAAGGCCTGCCTCCACTCTGAGGGCAACCCCTTGGATATCTGACTGCTTTTGATGGAGCTGGAAAAAGATCAGGAGCGGGTTTGTGTGGCAGCTGTCATGGACTGTGCAAGTGGGTATGGAGATGACAGGTTCCTGGCAGCAGGTTCTCAGGATGGGAAAGAGAAATAAACCAAATCATAAAAGCCAGGTCACAGCAGGACTCATGAACAAGAATCAGAGCTTAAATACTATTCAAAAGATGTAATTTTGTAGTAGTTCCCAATAAATCTCTTCCTTGTATGATAGAGGACTCCATAAGACACTTTTTAAAGAGCAAATGGTAATGCAACTTCTTCAAATCACTGCAGCAGGAGGAAGCACAGATGAAAAAACACATTGTTGTGTGACAATATTTCAACAGAGTTCAGAGAAATCAGCCTTGATTTTAGGAGTAAAGGTTCAAAACACATATACCTGTGCATTGAAGCAGAATTTTTGTGTATTTTGCTATCTAAAATGTGTGACTAGTGTAAGAACCAACAAGCAAAGCTGAGGAAGAGCAACACAGCCCATAAATGTCATCTTCACTGTCAGAAAGAACCTCTCTATGTGAACAAGGACTACATCCTAAATTCAAGTTTCCCATTGCAAACCTCTCCTCACATCAGCAGTTCTATGTCAATCAGTGGAACTACTTACATGAATATTATTGTTTAACCCCAGATGGAAAATAAACACTGCAGGGCTGCTTGCTCACCCCTCCCTGGTGGAATAGGAGAGAGAACCAGAAAAGTAAAAGTGAGAAAACTCATGGATGAGACAAAGACTCTTTAGTAGGTAAAGCAAAAGTCACATACAGAAAGAAAAACAAGGAATTCATCCACCACTTCCCTTGGGCAAGCAGGTGTTCAGTCATCTCTGGGAGAGCCAGGCTCCATTGTGTGTAACGGTTACTCGGGAAGATAAATGCCATAATTTTGAACATTGCTTCTCCCCTTTTCCTTTGTCTTTCCCCTGTTTAATATGCTGTTTTACATGTTTTATATGACACCATCTACAGAATATCACTTGGGTCAGTTAGAGTCATCTGTACCAGCTGTTTTCCCTCCCAGTTCCTTGTGCAGCCCCAGCCCAGTCTCCTCTGGGGTGGGATGAGAGGCACCAAAGGCCTTGGCACTGTGGAAGCTCTGCTCAGCAAGAGCTAAAACATCTCTGTATCGTGAATTTGTTTCTAGCAGCACCAAACATAGCCTCATACTAATTATTAGAAAGAAAATTCACTCTCTTTCAGCTAAACCCAGCACATTCTCTATTCCTTATTCTACACCATTTACATCATGCTGAGGTACCACACTATCCAGTACATCCTCACTAACCAACCCCCTTGCCATTTTTATATATAACATGCAGATATCAGTCCCTTAGTCTGTGGACCACCCTTGTAAAATATCCAGAAATGTCCACAAAATCTCTATTGGGTTCATTTAGTCCGTGAATTTGGGCTCCATCTCTTATGGTGGTCATTTAGAATGGGAGAGGTCAAAACTAGCACAGTGAGTAAGAACTACTCATGTGAATAAATTCTAAAATGTTTTATAAGACCAGGCTCTTTGATTGTCATGGCAACAGACTTATTAGGCTTCAGGCATAATTTGGATTTCCCTTCTAAACAAAATCATTTTTCTTTTTACTTATGAAAATTTTTTGCCTTGTAATTAGAGCAAGAAAAATGGGTTAATTACATTCTTAAAGATCATGCAACTGTACAGATACATTGTTAGAGAAAAATTATCAGAGTATACAAAAATTTACCTTTATTAGTGGCCTCCAAATCGAAACAAAGTGTATTCTTATTGAAAACATTCATTGCTTTATTATTTTTTCTGACAGTATTAACATTGCTACTGGGTATTGTCAATATTTCCAGTAAGCCATCCTGAGTTCATTTGAAACATCACTGATATCACAAAATACTCACTATTTTTAGGTTCAAGGATACTTACCCAGCTTTTTACTACATTAAATATGTTAATTTTTTAATTAATACATGATGTTTAGCTCTTTAGTTGATCCAGGAACATTTATCTTTACAGTATAGAAACACAATATGAAATCACAATTAGAGTAAACTTCCTACAGAATATAGATATATATTGAAATAGGAAGGATGAAATCATCTGGGTTTTATTTGTCTGTGCAATTTTGCATGCTTATAAATGCCTATATTAGTAGGATATATATTACATAACAAGCAATATTTAATTAATTGTCATTTGTAAAGAACAGTTCTTTTTCGCATAGGACTTTTATTCCACAAGGTTATGCATTATGGTAGAAAGGAAAATACTACAAAAAAATAAGCATAGCAGTTTAATATATATCCAGTACACTAATGCAGTAATATGTTCATTTGTTTATTTTATCCCTGTAATATACATAGTGAGAATAGTGGATTCTTTTCTAAAGAGTGTGTTGTTTTGAGAGAGAAGGTTTACATGATACAGGGTGTTCATTGTCTTTAGTATACATTACTGCCCATGATTTGCTGTGACTTAAGACACTTTAGTGACATTTTACATAATTTTAAAAGTTGAACAACAGCTGCATTTGGCTTTCTCCGTCAATTCTAAAGCAACTAAAATTAGTAATTTCCTTTTCTTTTAAGATACTTACAGTAAAGGTTTGATGCTGAGAACACCTCTCTTTCATTTCAGTCCACTGAAATATGTTTTAAATAAACAGTATGAATTAAAGCTTGAACCCTCTGCCTCGTCAGGGAAGTTATACTGAGCAGTGGAAATATTTTCCACACCTGCAGCAACTATTTCCAGTTGAGAAAAATGTGGCACATAAGCAGTCCCCATATTCAGAATGCCTTGAGCTGTCTTGATTCAAGATCCAGCAGAAACCTGATTTTTGAAAGGCCTGCAAAAAAACAAAAACAAATCCCAAATGAAACTTGAAGTTTTGTCATTTAAGTGTAAATGTCCATAGAAAGAATGTTTCTTGGTCAAGTAATTTCTGTAGATCAGCATCTGTGTTTTACATAAACCAGGATAAAAAATGAGGAGTTCTAAAAAGCAATATATTTGGAAATACTGATGTCAAAATGACACAAGATTTCATTTTGAATTTTTTAATCAGACTTCCATTTGTTACAAGAAATTGTACTGATATCTGTTTATCTGCTTTTCTCAGTGAAATTTTGCAACATCTTTTTTTTTTGTTTGTTTAACAGGAAAGTGTTTTGTTGTGAATTTTTTCACTGGATTTTTCATAGCTGTCCCAATATTTATTGGCTCTCACAAGTCACTCCTTTAACTAGAAGCTTTCTGAAGGGTCATCTTTAGCACTACATATTGCCTAGCCCATATTACTGATACTGAGCAGCAGTTCTCACCAGGTCTATGGTAGAATATAATCTCTGATGACAATTCCCTCCTTTAATTCTTCTTGTGTCTTCAACAAAAAGCAGGCTTCTATTTTTCTGAGTTTTACAGATATCAGAAGTAGTAGTTTTTATTACAAAAGCCTTCAAGAGACCCTCAAAAAACATGCAGGAAGGAGTAGAATTAATCGAGTATTAACATCCTTATTAAATAGATAAGGAACTGAGTAACAAAGAAACTGCCCAAAGCTATACTGACAAGGGCAGAGTTTGGAATTGAACCCAAATGTCCTTATTCTCAGTTCATCACTGTCCCTGCAAGATTGGTTTTCATTTTGTTCATTTCTTTGCTTAACGACTTATATTAGGACTTTAAAGTTAATAGTAGCTGAGGTATCAAATGTGAAAGGTAATTACTGATGCATACTTCCTTTCCAGTCTAACACAGTTGTCCTAAAAATTCATTTTTCTCTCCTGAGCCATTCTGTTTGAATGTAATCATTAATTATGTAATTGCTTTGCTACACAGGGGAAATAGATCCTTTATTAAACAGAAAGTTACTAAATATAAGTATCCCAAACATGCCATACAGGTTCTGGGGAATGTACATATGTACCAGTTTATGCTTTCAGGGCTTACGGACAGCTGTGGGACTATGCAATGGTTTTAAAGGCTTTTGGTAAATTAATCAAATTTCAACACAGAAAAAAATCCAGTTAAAATGTAATAAGACTGATGATTTGCTGTCTAGAATCGACACAGGTCATTATGAATCCAGCAGTTCTGGGGAAAAGAGGTGAAAGAGAATATGATACCTAACAGTGATTATTATTAACCCTCGTATGCCTCCTCTGTCCAAGGTAATCTTTCAGTTTTGTATCCTCTTTATGAGAAATGAAAAGATGGTTTGTATGGAAATTACTTAGCTGCTAAAATTACATCTCAAGTTGGGGGAAAAAAAATCTGACTTGTCATCTTAATACAAACTCAGAAAAAATTTTGTACATCTCAAGAAGGAAAAATAGCTTTTAGCAAGTATGCCAGAGTTTTGGAATTAGTTCTGCAGAAGAATATCCCAGAAGCTTAACTAGTATCTGCCTCACATTGGTCTATTTGTGCAGCTCCAGGTGTTACATGCCTCTGGATGCTGACAAGTACAGTACTTGCCCAATTACCCAGTGACATATTAATGTAGAAGAATACTGAACTCTGATTAAAAATAGTACTTTACTGAAAATCTCATCTCACTTTGGTTTTATGCCTGCAAAATGTTAAGAAGAGAACTTAAAATGGACCCTACTGCACCAAATATAATCTTTTATTTTTCATGACATAAACTTTTTACTGGCTTATAATGGAAAAAAATTAGAAAGGAATGCTTTTGTCAATACATACTCCATTGTAGTAAGGAATTACATACCTTGCTTCAGAATAATCTTCTCCAGTGTACAGAGCTCAGCAGCCAGGAGGATCACCTGCTCTCTAATTTCATCCACAGTGATGGTGCAGAGGGTCATCTTCAGTCTGCCTCAGCCTTCCATACTAAACTAGACCTAATGTGTTCTGTAAATACCATAAAAGAAGTTCTGAAAGTCTTTACTAGCTAAGCTGGCAATTTTTCCATGGAACCTTGGATATTAGAGTACATAAAGGTGTTTATGTTCAAGCATATGCTGGTGCTTAGGAACTTAATATATCACATGGCCTCTACTTATTTTTAAAGCCAGAGGGAGTAAGGTATCCAAATACCTTTGAGGATCTGACCATACTTGCATATTTTCTACAACATTAGGAGTCTGGAAACTAAATCTAATTATTGTAGTTGTGTAATTACTGAACTTTGACAGCTAAAGTGGTTTTTATTTGACTAAGAAATATTGGAAAACAATTGAAGTCCATCAACATAATGAAAAATAAATAATTAATTTCATCAATTGTAAGAGCTTCAGAGGATATTAATGCAGTCCATAGTCTTAATTTCTGAATTCTGAAAATTTGTGATTTATCATTTCACACATATGTCTTTAGATACTGAAAAGCAACACTTTTTCCTCCATGTGAAGCAGTGATACATTTAGGATTTTATTTTGACACATCCCAACTTAGCAATAGTGTCTGCAAAGTGAGGTTTTACTGAACTATGTTAAGAATACCAGAAACTTTCCTTTAAGAAAGACAAGCCTAATATTTGAAAACAAAACCATGTAATTTTTTGAATGAGAAGGCTGATGACAAGACTGTCTAAGAGCTGTGTGTTAGAATTCCTTTTTTACCTTGCATCTAAACAAAACACGGGGTAAAAGGTTTTTTGTTTGGGTGTTCACAGTAAATGTTATTTTTCAACGAATACAGAAACACTGCAAAATACTTAATGGGAAAAGGTAGGATTTCAGAAAGGCTTTTAAAGTATTCTTGAAAGTGGCTCTTAATGGATGACCACAAAGGGCCTTAGGATAGTTTTGTTTCTGTGCTGCTGAACACAATACTTGTTCTCTATATGTATTAATGAAAGGTAGAAAACAAACCTTTCTATAAGGAAGATTTTCAGTAATGTCATACGCATTTGGTTTGGGGTCCTGTGACCTCATTCCATAGCAAATGGAATGTTGCATCAAAATGCTCTGAAGCCTGCACAAGTCAAGTTGTGTGTGAAGAGAGAAGCAACCTTTCTGAGTCTTTCCAGGTTAAGCATGTGAATAGCACAGTATGAATATGATGCAAACAGACAGGATCAATAAGCAATTTCCTTCATAAAACAGAGACCTTCAGTTAAAAATTTTTACCAAGTTACAGCACATGAATACTGTATAGCTAAAGAATCTGGCATCCTCTCCTCCTTGCCCACGTCTCTAGCAGATACTTGTATGGATTCACCTTCCCTTGAGCCTGTTTGTGTCTATCCCAGTCCATGTGGACATACACGGTTAAAGCCCATGACAGTGCATCTGGGTACATCCACGTATTGCATGTGGCTATAAACCAAGATTCTCATCCTTTCAGTGCATAGATGCACATGTCCCTCCTGTGAGGGGTCACACCAGGGGATCACACCCTGTCCTGCCTCACCAGGGACCTGATCTCCCAGTCCCCCGTGGCTTACAGACAGCTCCTCAGTCCTCAGTAATGCTGCTAAAACCAGATTTCTCAGCTGCATAAATGATGTGTGCACAAATCATGTCTCTCACGTAATTAAAAAAAACAGCCAGCATGGCCTCATGGGCCATGGCCATGTGCCACTTTGTCTCTAGGTCTATGAGCTCTGTCAGTATGATCTTGTGGGAAATACCCATCACAGATCCTCCCTGTTCCTTAATGCAAAGCCCAAGCTCTGTGCTCAGAATTGTTTCCACTCATATGATGACTGCTACTTTTTTATAAAATTATTCCATTGAGATGAGCTGAGATGCTTTGGGTAGCTGTTTGGGTAGGGAAATCACAACCAGGCAGGACTTTTCCACTTCAGCTGCTTGGTTTGCTTTATGCTTTGGGTGTGAAATGCAGTACTTTGCACATGAACACGCCCGTGTCCTCAGTGCCAGGGTGAGTGCTACCATCGTACTTGTGATTGTCACAGCTCGTGTGAATTGAACAGGAGCCAAGATAGAGCACTTAAGGAAGTCCCCACAGCCCCAGATCCCCACAAACACAAGAGGTTGGGCCAAAGCTGCTATCTGCTTCACACTTCTTTTTCTCTTGCTCTTGGAGGTATGAAGTCTCATCCTCTTTGCTTTTACAAGATGTAAAGATGCTGATCCTCCTGGAAATCAGGTTACCATCACTGTGGGAGACAGCTTCCAGATCTGTTTGTCAGGGCTACTGAACCTTGCTTGTGTGTCCCAAGGTGAGGATTAATCTGTTAATGTTTGTAAAAAGCTATGTAAATGATCTGTATCATGCTGACAGGTCAAGTACTGCATTGCTCACTGGCTGCTCTTCCTGACAGCTTAAGATACATGCCAAACAATGCCTACTCTTTCAGACTGTGTTCACTGATGTATTTTGACTGGCTTAACCCTCTCAGGATTTAGACTTACTGCTTCTAACCTACTGATTGGATGACAAAGCACAAATATGCAAAGCCAGTGCTTTTCACATAACCTACAATTCAATACAGACATTGATTTATGCTTGTACAGGACCATGGACTCAAAGAAAACCTCTTGGATCTATTACAGTACATGTGCAGTTCAGGTCCTGAAGGACAGCTGGAAAGCAGTGAGGGCAGGCAGAGCTCGGTGCTGTCCTTGGCTGGGGGCAGGAGGCAGCAGCAGAAGCTGCTTTTGTGAGCCACGGGCAGGATTTGGCCCTGCTGCACCTGCAGGAGCTGCAGAAGCCCAGAATGGCTGCAAGGCTCAGCACAAACTCATCGGAGAATGTGAATCCTACCAGGAGGAGGGTGTGCTTGAAATTCAGGAACCTTTTTGTTCTGTGCTTATCACATAGATTGCAGCTAATATCGGTTATTGAGATCAGGGTCTGACAGGGGTAGATATTGAAGACATGGTAAGAGAAACAGCCTCTTCTAGAGAATTAAATTCTAAGTGAATGCAACTCCCATAACTAATTCTGCAAGCATACAGAATGCCAAGAAGATAGTAACTAATTTCACTGTCTGCTTGACTACATACTTGGTCCCAGTTATCAGAATTACGTGTGGATCTTTATGTTGATTTTTGGTATTAATGATTAATACTTTCATTATCTTTAAAGCCTTTTGCAGAGAGGATCACTTGCCACTGATCTTTACTGATGTCTCTCTGGTTGTAACTGTACTTTTCCTTAACTACCTAAGCTAGAAAGCCATGCTGCAGCATGATGCATGATGCAGGGGTTGTTCTCCTTATAAGCTGTTAGTAAACAAGAAGAGGATCAATAAAAGAATGGGACTTGCTGTGAATCTTCATGGTTGCATGATCTTCTTTGAGGTTACTGGAACTGATAACTTACTAGGTGGCTCATTTTCAGGACTAACACAGGGCTGTAGAGTCTATACATCCGCTAGCAATTTGAGTGACTAGGTTATTACAAAGTATATTTTGTTTCTCTCACTGTTGCTCATCTGGGCAACTTTTGATTTCAAAGCCTAGTCCAGTACCTGCTGGTCAGTGAGAATTGTGCCACTGATTTCTTCCACAACTGGATCAAATCACTGGCTTGTTTCATCTTCACCACTGGTACAAGTTGCTGTGGTAGAAAATACAAATATACCTTGGCTTTGCACTTTGTTTCTTCATCTGGAACTTACTTTCCATTCCTTTCCTCTTTCAGATATTTATCTGCCATATACCTGGGGCTTCAGCAAATGTTCAGGGCATATCTCTGTGTCTCTGCACAATGCCTTTGCTCACACATCTCCACTGGTATGAGAACTGCTGCTCCTCAGCTGGGTATCTCCAAGATTTAGCACACCTCTTGTTTTGTTTCTCTCAAGCAGCCTGTTTGTCACCCACAAAACTCCACGAGAATGATTGATAATGAAAGGAACTGATTTCTTCTTTCTCCTTTAAAGTGACAGCACAACTCCATTTTAGTTCTTTGTTTACACTTGCACTAAACAATGTGTATAAGTGTACCCAGCTGCCATTGATCTAGCTGGATTAAGCAACAGGCAGGGGAGAGATGGTAGGGCATGGGCTTTGGAGTGCATCTAAAGGGTGTACCAGGACTGTGGCTGAGGTTTCAGGTAGCTGTTCCTCATGGGGGTGCAAGCCTTTTATTTTCTAGGAAACTTCTGCTCCCACCTGGCTAGGTGGCAGCTACCTCAGGCACAGTTATATGAGCAGCAGTCCTGTCACTGTAGCAGAGAAATAGCTGATGTTAATTATAAATGACTGCAAGTTGGAAAAGTTGGAACAGGATTAATTTATAAGCCTTGTTTGGGAAGTTTTAAATATATTGTTTACTGTGCTGTTATAAAAAAGGTAGAATGCTAAAAAACAATGAAGACCAATCATCTGTAAACCTTCATTTGATGTGATGCCTTGTGATATTCTAGTGTTTACAGTTTTGACAGCAAAATGACACAAGAAAAAAAATCAAAATTAGCATTTACAAGAAGTCAGGAATGAGAAAACAGAAGGAAGGCAGCAGAGATTTGTGCTAACAGAGGGATTATGGCTTTCAAGAAAGGGCAGTGTGCCATCTATAAAGCACAGTCATTTTTGCAAATCCCTGTTTTCCTGCTTGGCAATTACCACCTGGCAACAGCAAGGAAGAGGCAGCTCATACACTGCTTTGACAAGATGGCAATCATGTACTTTAATAAAATGTTTAGTAACTATGCACCGCATCATCACAGCAGCATATGACTGGGGAGAGTGCTAATAAGAAGGGAAGACAAAGACACAGTTTCTCAGAGCCAAAACTGTTCATGCTGACCAACTTCCCAACTGCAAAGGGTGTCCCTGTGTCCATGAAAGCCCTTAGGACCCCAGAGGCCCTGACTCCTCAGTCCCCACGTGGTGCTCTGGCCACTCAAACATCCTGCCTGTGATAGGCATCAGCATCCACCGAAACTGTAATTGCAAGTGCAGTGTAAAGAGTTTGTTCTTAACTGGTTGTGCAGTGTACAGAAGGTTGCACATGTTGGTTAAGTATGCTGTACATGCAGGTACCTATGATAAAGGTATTCTGCTCTTAAATATTTGCAAATATCTGCATGTGGTGAAGTGCTGTGAATTTGTAAGTCATGCACATTTTCTCCTCAGTAATGTTTACTTTAGCCCCAGGGACAATGCAGAGTGTAGCTGTGACCAGAATGGATGACTTCATGAGAGGAGGGAACTTACCCAGCCTCACTGACAGATTTTTATGAAGGGTTTCCCAAAGCCAGCCTGCAGCAGCACATCACTGCAGATACGATTCTGACATTTGTAGTTCAAGAAGCAGCGGTACTAAAAGTAAAACACTGCCAGTGGGTTTCCATAAAGAGCCTGATTCTTGGATTATTTCTGGGGGTTTCAGTGTAGCTATGAGCTGTATGACCCTAAGCTTTCTCTTGGAAGGACTCGACCAGCCTGCATCTGTCTTCCTTTCCACCCCTGCCAAACAGTGCTGCAAGCTCCAGGGAAGCAAGCACTGGAGAAAGGAACTAGAATTTGGGAGCAACTGGAAGAAAGAGAGACATGAACTCAAGAAAAAAGACTCAGGAGTCCTTTGAATTTTTACTTTCAGAAATAAGCCAAAAATTTCTCCTGACAAAACTTTACCTTCCTAAAAAATTGACGAAGTTAATTTATTATCCAAAAAATAGATTATCCTTTTGGAAAAATACCTGGAGTCTTTCTTATCAATGCAGAATATATTGCCCAATATTCCTACAGCTTCTGCCATAGGTCCTAGTCTGATTACAGGCATGAAATGTAGGTAAGTGTAATTATGATACAGGCAGATTTATGTGTCCCCAGGCAGGTTTTAAAATAACAACAAGAGTATAAATATTGAATCTGTGGAAAGAAAATGTCCATTATTAAAATCAGTCCAGAAGCTAGTACTGTGAAAAGCTTTCTTCTTCAATACAGCTGTCAGCCCTGCTGAGATTTTAAATTGGAGTTTGTCTAGTGTAACTCTCACTTTCTATTTAAAAAGCAAAGCCAGAAACATTAAACTTTTGTCTCAGGTTTTTAAAGTACAGGAAAGCTAATATAATGGCTGCACTAATGTAGAGTTATGAGCTTTTAGGCTCCCCAGTTTTTGGCAAAGAAGGGTTATGTCTCTTGATTCATAGAATAAGATATTTCCCAGTATAAATTTGCCATACTCTTTCCCTTCAGAAAAAAATCTGCATCCCTTCCTCTCCTCTGGACCATTTGGCATGGCTCTCTGGTTTGTAACTGTGTGTGCTTCACTCCAGAGCTGGCTGCATTTCAGTCACCAGTCACTGTGCAGTTTCTATGGGAGTTATTGGAGTGTGCTTGACATCTGGAGTTCTAAGGAAATTAGAAGTATGGTTCAAATCTCAGACAGCAGTTTGAGAGGCTTTTGGAGACTCAGAGCCAGGTCTGTGGTCTGGCTCTGGCGATGCCCATGCCAAACTCAACAGAAAAAGTCACTGGGTGACAAAAGCTGTCTCCCCTTGGACCTGTGGCATGCACAACATGGCTTTTGGTGTCAGCTTAAAAAAGACTGGTTTAGAGGGTGACACAAAACCCCTTCAAGGAGTGCAAGGGTTGGATATGACACCTGTGTCTGTGAAGTTTGGGTGGAGCTAAGGACTAAAGGACAAGAAAAGTAGGACTTAGCTTGAGTTCTTAAGCTGGACTGGCCTGTGTGAAAGCAATTAACCAGCTGGGAATTCTTTGGAGAAAAATTACTTTAAACAAGTAAAATCTTTGGAAGGTTGTTTTTGTATCAGAAGGAAATAGAGAGGAATTTTGTTCAAGGATGTTCTTGTGAGTTGTGCTAATTTATTTTCATTCATCATTGGCATTGATTAACTCTGGATTGACAGGACAGTCAATAATTGTCATTATTAAGGCTTTATTCATCTTTAGCAAAGCAGTCTGTATAATAGCAAAAAAGAAACCTGCACATTTTATTTGGTGTTTTTTGTGCCCCTCCTTGGAGTCTCTAGAGCCACAGGTCAATTGCTAGTGTTTAGTGACCTTCTGCCTAAGAGTGTAGGGCCTGTGGGTGGGTCCTCTTCTATGGCTGGCACTTGTGCAGTGCATAATCTGACACTGACCCTTTCAGCCTTATAGGATGAATTGTTCTTGAGTGTTTTCTCCAGTGTACTGTGTTACATGCCCAAACATTTTTTTTCATCTTGAGCATATGTCCAAAATTTCCCCTCTGTTCTTTTTGTTGCATAGGTTTGATTGTAGCCAAAAGCAAAGGTCAAAAGACATTTTACTGTTTCTATTTCTATGTTTCTGTTAAGCTGAATTAAATTGTTGGTACTGCAAAGTAACTTCTTAAAAAGCTTATGCTGCAACTCTTCAACCAGTATAAACTGAAGATGAGCTGCATCAGTTTAAACCAGAGGGTGCAGAGACAAAATGTGGTTCAAAGAAGAGAGTGCTGATCTGGAAACTGAGAAAAAGGGTTTGGTTCTCTGAAGCAGTGGGCAGCTTCATGAATTTAGATAAAATTACATAAAATCTTCCTCTGCCTCAAATTTTCTGGATGGGTGGTAGAGTGACACTGTATTTTTAAAGTGCTTTGCACATTCAATTTTTCAGTCATGTAGTCTTTTTCCTTTCACATCTAACATTTATCTGTATGACTGCCTTTTTAATCTACATTACAGATAGATTTTAAAATCACAATATCTGGAAATGCTATGATATCCTGGAATAGGTTAATTATGTTTACCAGTGTCTGTGAGTATTCACTAGAAGGTGCCATTTCTCAGTCCACATTTGGAGCAGCACTGACTGTCCATCAAGCAGCCTTCCATTTCTTTTCTACATAGTGAAGAAAATCCACTCTCTTAGAGTATGAATTATTCTGATCAGCATTTTTAGGTTAACCTGAATTAATATTTAGTTCAGCCTTCAAATACCCTTTGGAGAAGTTTGGCATTAAGTGTTTTTTTTTAGTCTTAGATTTTTTTTCTATTTGTTAGAATTTCTTTAAATGTCATTAACTGAAAACACCTGAATATCTCTGCTATGACTAGCATTCACTTCCCAGCTTTGTTTTCTGAGGAAAATCCTTTTTCTCACCAGAACTTGAAGAGCAGGGCTACCAATTTCTATGGGTTTTAGATGGTCTGTGGCCATAAGCTTTTTTTCTACTAGTGTGGTCAGTTCTCCAAATTAGCTTATCCCACCAGTCCTTGATGCTGCCTTAGAGCATGAAAGGGAAAGAAATGGATCAAAATCTGCCTAGAGGATCACCTGGCTTTAAAAATAAAGGTAAAGCCAAACGGATACTTTACAAATGTGAGCAAAGTATCTTATTGGAGAAAGCATCAATCCTATAGGTCTGGTACGTCAGCAGCTAGAATAAAACCCAGGTCTGTGTGAACATGCAGAACATTTTGGTCAACAATTCATAACACATAACACTTTGTTTTGAAAACAAAGTTTAAAGAAACTTTCAATCTACTGTTTCCAGGCAAGTTGCTAATTATTTAATTATCACACCGGTTCAGTGGGACTCAGAGCTCTCTCCCTATGTTTATAAGAATTCTAGGACTTATACAAAATAATTTCCAATGACCAGTTTTGCATAATTCAGATACTGTTAATATTTTTTTTATTGTTAGCAACCTCTTTATTGCAAGCAATATTTTTAATGAATCCATTATATGTTAAAAAAAATCAGGATTAAACTTGGCTCTCTGTTCTGGGGTCATAAATCCAGATTAGCTTACTTTTAAGCAGTAATTTTACTCAATGTTTTGTGAATGGAATTTTACTTGGTGTCCTTTGAAAAAAAATGTGGCAAAATATACATTCTTTTCTTGAAATCCTTGTGAATAATTACCAATATGCTAGTGAATCCTCTAATACAAAAAGTCAGTGAAATTTGTGGCTATGTTCTTGGTCTTATTCACATTATCTATGTGTGTTAAAATGTGTTTTTAAATTACTAGCACTACATTTTAGAGTATGTCAAGATGCATCATATAAATAGATACAATTTACCATGAGGCAACATGATGTGTATGTTGCATTACATTAGCTATCAAAGTACGTTCCTTATATAGTACAGTACCCACAGCAGACAGAGATTTGGGTTGTTAGGCATACTGTACAGAGGGAGACATCCAGATCTGTGGCCACAGAAGCTGTATCTTTTTAATGAGAATTAGAATAAGCAATAACAAAAAAGAATTGAATCCAAGTGGCTCTGCTCCATAGGCAAGGTGAAATCTTTTGCTACACCGTAGAAACCTCTGCACCTCAGGAAGAACATAACTGTGAGGGTGACCAAGCAGGGGAACACGTTGCACAGAGAGGTTTTGGAGTCTCCATCCTTGAGATATTGAAAAACTTCCTGGATGTGGTCCTGGGGAACTGGCTGTACGTGATCCTGCCTGACCAGGGGCAGAGGTCCCTTCCAACCTCAGCCATTCTGTGACCCTGTGATACCCACAACTCCCAACAGCAAACACGTTCTACAGCAATGCAGCAGTGCATAGGGGTTAGGAAAAACCAGCCCTTCCCATGCTATTTTATTTTCTTCACTGCCTGTCCCAATGGCCTTTCCAGAGCATTTTGTGAGTTAATGGTGACCTTTACCCTCCCAAATCCCAATTCTGTGCTCTGCCACAGAGCTCTACCCCAAAACCTGAAGGGGAGATGTGTCACCTTGCCCTTGTGTTTTCCCAAATGTGTTACTCCTGGCACAACCAGCTTGTTTCCCCAGGAGCAGGGGACCTGCACAAGTCAAGCTACCATCTCTCTTCCATGCTATGCTCACTCAGAGCACGAGCCAGAGGAGCAGCTGCTCCCATGGATCGAGGCCCTGAATCTCCTGGCTGTGCCAGGTTTGTGCAAATCGACCTTCAGCAACCCACTTCAACCTTCTGTTCTTCCTCCTTCCCTTTCTTGTTCTTCATACTGTTGCAATTTTGCAAGCTGCTTGGGCTAGGTATCATTCTCACTATCTGTGTCTGGTTTCTAGCCCAGACGTCAGCAGGGGTTGCTGCATGCTGCTGCAATATAAATGACTAATGATGATGATAAAAGGTGTGGGAGTTGGTTGCCTGGAGTGTTACCCTACTTTGACAACTTTGTTTTAGAAACTATCTTCTTCCTCAAATTATCTGCTATTTTATCTTACTACATCTAATATTTTACAAGTGGCAAGGGATTTTCAGCTGCCTCCATTTTGGAGTGCTCATCCCAGGGCTTTGAAAGAGGCTTTGAAATTTTCAGAGTTTGGATGGTGTCGCTGTGACATTGCCAATAGCCTCCAGTGTGAGTTGCAGGGTATTGGAACCTTTAAAAGTCTGCTACAACTGTGTCCTAAAAGAGACATTCAATAGGGAAGTGCTCTATTTTTAAATTTGGGCTGATACAGGTAATAATTACACACAAAACAGTATGTGAAAAGAACATTATCAAGGTTGCACAGCTCAGCACTTGAAGCTAAGAAATGCTGTAAGCAAAATTGTCTCTACTCCATTAATTTGCCACCTTGCACAGGTGCATCAGTCACAGACTATTTTTGTGCAGGATCCGAGTCTCACTTGGTGCACATAATAAATGTCTCAGTTTGTGAGTTCAATACTTGATTTTCTTTTCAAGGCATAGTTCAGGCTCTACTATGAAGGCAAAACTATTTCCTGCTGGGACATTCCAGGGTGTTCCACCGTGCGGGTCCTTGCCGTGTGCAAACACTGACGAATTTCCATTTCTAGCACCTTAACAGGAATCCTGAGTATCATTGCTCCCTAGTACAGCTGGTAACCTAGGGCAGAAATAAGAGCAAGATTGCAACTATCCATAATTGTGGGTGTCTAATGTAAGTTTTTCAGAGGACCTGGCAGCACATCCTGCAGCTCCTATTACCTTTCCCTACACTACTGACCAGTAGTTGCCACTTTCAGGTATAACAACCCCCCAGGCCCAAGGCAGGCTCCCAGAAACACAGACCAGGAGAACACGCTAGAAAAGCACTGTGTGAGCAGCTTGTCCTGTTCCTCAGAGCAGCATCTCAGACTTGCAGACAAAAGACTGCTGTTCCTCTTCTCAGATTCTCCTGACACATTGAAATTCTGACCAAAAGAAAAAAGAAATAAAAATTAAACATTCTACAAGAAAAAGCTTCTTTTCCTCCTCTTCTATGGCAAATGCATGGAGCTCTGACTGAAGCTGGAACTCAGTGCTTTCTAACACCTACCTGATAATGCAGGAACAGATGGAGGCTGAATTCTTTCTGGATCACCTTTAATTATGGCATTTTTGGGTGGTCTTTGTGAATTAATGACAAAAGCACCCAAAGAATTTATTTTTAAAAACAAAATGACAACCTCCAGACATT
>VZTT01053139.1:39690-50736 GCA_013400855.1 Buphagus erythrorhynchus
CTCTCTGTCCTATATATGAAAAACTTGCAGATGTGACAAAAATACAGGTTGTTTTGTCTGGATCCTCAGCTCTTCCTCTCAGACTCTCCATTGCAGGATTTCCTTACCTCTCCCAGTCCTTTCCATCCTTTCAGTGCTCTGTCTGCTGCTCTGTGAGTTAGTGGAGGGAGGAATGAGGGTGCACTAAAGGACCAAATCAAATCCCTCTTTTAGGCAGGAGCTGGTTTTTTTTTTTTCCCACATGCTACCACTGCCTTCTGCTGCAGAAATACAATGGGATATGGTTTGTAGCTTGGAAGACAGCAGCAGGGCTTTGCCTGAACCCAGATCTTGGCAGATCAGTTGGCTTTGGGAGACCAGCCAACCTTTTTCAGCTTTCTGGGACACTCTGGTTTGCCCATGTGATTAAAATTTGCAGTGTTAGATAAACAGAGATAAGAATTTATCCATTTCTAATTTGAACAATCAGATGTTTACCCATGATGGGAAGACCAAGGGAGCTTCTTTGTTTGCAGCTTCACCTGTGCTGGGAGTCAGGGTTCATCCCACATTTGAAGAATCTTCTTTTTTTAGGCTGGGGCTGCTGCTTGGGAAATGGCTGTGTTCTCCCTGCAGGCAGATCGATACATTTCAGCTCACTGCACTGCAAGTAACTTTTCATCCTACATTAAGAACGAGGAAAATAAAAGCCAAGATGGATGTTATTTTGGTTTTGCTTTTATTTTGAATTATTTATTAAGAAGTCACTGCTGTCTTCCTTCTCATAGGGAGACAAAATGCCTTTCTCTTTAATGATTTTTTTCCTAGTTAAAAAAGAAGCAAGGTCTTCCCAGTTTTATTTCCCTCTCTCACTTCTTGGTACTGAAGTGTAAATACAGGGTCTCCACAGCATTGCAAGATGATCTCCTGCAGTCCTAGTCCAGGCAAAAGCCCCACTGATGCTGGAGGAGTCACATCTCATGGTACATTTCTGACCAGTTTTATAATGACATAGCAGCTGAGTTATGTGTGCTAGGAGTGATTGCTGGCACGTAAGCAGAGGGTTATAAGTAAACCACAGAATAGCTGAACTATAATTTTAATTATTTGCTAAATAGCTAATAGAAATACTAATCCTCTTCCAAGGGAATTCTTAATAAAAGGTGTCATGGGGCAAAAATTCTGCCATTGGCTCTACTATTAATATGAGTTTCTATACTCCAACTAATAATCCGTTTTGATGTTTTTGTTCCTAAATCTAGGTTATTCTGAAGGGGAGGATAAAGAAACTGGCCACCAAGATGGTAATCACTAGTGGAAATGAAGAAGATAAAGGCAGTCAAGAAAAGGAAAGTAAAGAAGAAACCATCTTGGCAATGCTTGGAATTATTGGGACAATTCTGAACCTCATTGTGATCATTTTTGTGTATATTTATACAACGTTGTAAACTAGAAAGCATGCAAATAGACCAGATAAAACGGCCATTAAGAGTGACAACAAACATTGCTGACTATTGACAAGTTCTTTAATCAGAATTGACTCTGTATTATATTAACACATCATAAAAGCACTGCCCGAAGGCAGCGAAGACTGAAGCACAATTAATTTAACAAGACTTTTTCACACAGTAATAAGCTTAACTCTTCTCTTCTGCCCTCTCCCTTTTGGTTTGGTTTTCAGTTTGGGGGAGAATGACTGCAGTTATATAAGTTGTAGCTTTGAAGAAATTCACCCAGGATATGTTGGTTTAATACAACAAAAAAAAAAAAAAAAAAAAAGAAAACAAAAAAAAGAAAGGGGAAAAAAAAGAAAACAAAGAAACTGTACATAGAAATGTATGCTGTATACCCACAAAGACTGAACTCAAAGATAGCTTCATAGCCCAGATCACGTGTCTGTTAGGTCAAATGGTTTTCTCCCTTGGTTCTTACTTTTACTTACATTGAATCTGACAAGCTTTTTATTTAGAATGAACATATGGTGCAATCATGAAAAAAAAACAATTCCATTGAACAAGGTCTGCCTAAACCTGATAAAATGTTGGGAGAAATACATTACATGGTTATTTTTCCTTTCTCATTTGCTTAACATCTGTGTCTGTTCATACCAATGTTTATAAATATATATTTTTAATAAATGTGCTATATTTTTAGCATGAACCAAATATTTGGAGACACTTGTATTCATGCAGCTAAATTTTGTTTGATGAAGTGCCCCTTTTGACAATGGATGTTATCTTTCTCAGCAACTATACAGCAGTCTTGTTTGCAGCCCTCTCACTGAGGTCTGAAGCAAGCTCACATCATGCTCACATGCATGACTTGAAGTTGGAATGTCAGCTGAAAAGCATTGCTGCTTAATATGGGAAATAGCAAAACATTGTAAGGTGACCTTTGGAGACTGGTTGCAGAAAGAAGGCTCTATTTATAGTTAAAAAAAGAAAAAGTGAATGAAAGGAATACTGAGGCATCTCACAAAATATTGCAAAATTCATACAATTTATGGCTTTCAGAATCTGGTCACGCTCTCTAAGTACTTGTGCTGAGAGAAGTGAGCAGAGGTTTATACAGTTGAAAAGAGAAATTTATAGAGCCTATAGTGAGGGGCTTAAGTGAAATCCAGATTGTAAATACAGAGTGTATTTTAAATGTAAGGATCATTAACTCTTTCCGCTTCTCTGACATGTGCTTTAACTGAGTTGGTGCAGTGAAATTCTCTGACTTGTGTTTTTGACAGGAATGTACAATGATGATAATCACTATTTTTCTTCAGAGTTCACTACCTACAAATATATGAAGCATTAAAAATATGAGACCTCAATTCTGCCTCAAGCTGCCTAAGTACATTGCCCACTAACTCTGATATATCCTCTTAAAAAATAGGTCAATTAATTGTTTAGTGTCTTGTGGTTTGGATTGCATCCTGAGCTGCACAAGGGTGATTGGTATTGAAGTCAGCTAGAGCTGTGAAAATTTTGACCCTAGAGTCTCATTAATTTTAGTGATCAGACCTGTCCCTCTGGAATCAATAATGAGTTTTTCACCATTTTCCAGGGTATAGGAATAACCTCAAAATTTCAGAATTTCAGTGCAGTATATAAAAGAAAGCCTGGAAAATCTTGAGGGGCACCTCTTATAAACAGAGGTGTTTAGTCTCTTACGGTATCATACAGCCAATAACAAAACCATTAAGAGTTGAAAAAAGGTCAGTAAATAAATTACAGTGAAATCCAATATGAAGACTGAAGGAAAGCAGAGCAAAGATAATTTTATGTTAATGAAAACATGACAAGGTGAGAGAGGCGAGAAAATGAGCAGAGATTTGAAGCAGAAAACAGCACAGAAAGCCAGTGCCAGTATGGCTGAGGAAACATTTGTGTTCTTCCAGCCACAGTGCTGGTAGAGCTGCAGGTCTCAGAGAGGACAAGAAACAGTAATGGCACAGGACAGTGTAGCTCAGTGAAGGTGATCTTGTTTTTCAATTTATAGTTGTCTATTAATAATTCTAAGGAATCAGCAAACTCTACTTTTTGATCACCCTGATGGCTAAAATATATTTTACTCCACTAGGTATTTTTAACTCTGTTAAAACTACTGCTGCTCACAGCCTGTGGCTTTGAGCACCTGCAATGCTCCAGGCACCAGTTTAACTTCAGCCAGCCCCTTGCCTGCCAGGACCTTCACTGCAGATATTTCTCTTGAACTTCTCCTCCTCCTTTTCCAGCAAACACCACAGCAATCTGCCTGAGGCTCATGCTCATCTTCTAGAGGGGCAGCCTCTGAGTCAAAAGATGAAGTCTCATGCCAGATACTTCGTTGCCTCCCTCTGCATCAAATGCTAATACCTGTCATCTTCTTGTGGGTGTGAAGATGCTTAATGAATCAAATTTCATGAGGGGAAACTATTATTACAAATTAAAATTACAAATTAAATCTCTCCATTGGACAACAGCATAGGACACCTCATCCACTAAAGTAAAGTAGAAACTTTTGCTGCTCAGCACAGTTGCACTTATTCAGACAAGGGCGAGCACCTCACAACAAGACAGGTATGGAAAACAGCCCAAATAAGCTGAAATGGTGGATCAAGAGCCTAAGGAGTCCATGCTTTCTCTGCTGTACTTTGCCTGTTAGTCTGGATGTAGACAGTGTGTCCAGGTGTACTATCACCCCACACCAGCAGCAGCTGTATGCAATGTGCTTTGCCACAGGACTTTCATTCCTCTGAAAGAGGAAGAAAGGTTTATCCCATTCCATGAAAAGTTTTACATTTAATATTTTAATTTTACAGGTTTCTGTTCACAGATAGTTCTAGAAATATCCTGGGGCAACTTCTTCTTAAGCAGATTCATTAAGTATTCATTTAAATAAAAATGAAGAGTTTCCTTCGAGGGCAATTTCTTTACCTTTTATTTGATATTCATGAACACTGATAGGGGAAAAGTATGTTTTCAAGAATGACAGTGGAAGAGGAATATTTTATACAAGGATCTGAAGGTGTGCCTACCCAGACAGCTGTGGGCAGGCCTGCTCTTGGCTCAGTGAGAGCTGGAGCCAAATTACCACCATGCTTTTTTTATGTGAGCAGTTTTCAGCATGCACCTATAAGAAATATTCAACTAGGTAATATATATGTCATGGATACCTTATAGTCAGTAACTGCTCGATAAACTGTTGAATAAAACTTCTCATTACAAGAGTTCAATGGTAAATCTGCTTTGGCAAGGAAAAATCCAGCAGTCTCATTTTTGGCTTGACTTGTATGTAATGCAAACAGTTTCCAAAGTAAATTTAAAAAAATGAATTATTAGTCCATTAGTGACAGGAACTTTCATCTTTGCAATAGAGTAGAAGGAAATTAATACCCAATATCATAATAAAATATTAAAGCATCACCTTTTGTTTCAGGCAGCTAAGAATACGATTACATATCCTATGTAGTTTGATGGTCTGTGTCATGGGAATGAGGAACATTTTCATGAGGTGACAGAAAGATGACACTGTCCCCATTAGTATCTGTTGTGTTGGCTGGTGGATACAGAAGACTTCCAAGAAGGGAGAAGATAAAACTATTTATTATGCACACAACAGGATCATGAGAAAGAAAACAGGTTACTGCCCTCCAACCTAATTCCTACAACTGCATTGAAAACTCAGCATCTCAGGAACCACATCTTTATACAGGAATGTATCATCCTGTGTGTTGGCTGTCAGGGCAGTCCTTTCAGTCATTGACCTTCTGCACCTGCACTCTGCAGCACTGTGTGGCTCGTTGTGCCTCAGGAGAGTTTGAACACAAACCCAGCCTGGCAGCCTCTGGGAGCAGTTGTTGTGTTTTACTGTGGTGTAGCAATCTACTATGGGCCTGAATTTTATTATTTTAAAGACAGTCAGTAATCATTATCATCATCATGATGTCTGGTAATCTAGGGGATACTTTACTTTGTGAATTCCCAGACAAATCCCACCCCTGGCCTACAGGTAAAATTTTGATTCAGTAGGCATCAAAATACAAAAGAAAGCTTCAGTTACATCACAACCAAACTTCAGTACGAAGCATTGCTTAAGTCCATGTGTCTTTTATTTCCATTTAACTCATTCACTGGAGCTCACCCCAAATGCTCCAAGATCTCATCTATGTCAAGAGGTCTCATCTCTTCTGAGTAAGAATTACCATTTCTGTGTGAATTATGGCATATGCAGAGAACTTGGCCCATAGAGGGAAAGGATAAAAAATAACTGAACTAGAACTCCAGGGATGCAGCACTGCAGAATTTACTAATTAGTTTGAGGTCTAGCTGCAGCACTTCGTTTCTGGATAGGCAATATTTTGGAGAAAAGATATTATTGTTCCTTGGAAAGTTTCTGGAAGAAATATGTCTGATTGAAAGAAAGAACCTCATTGAATATATTTCAGCAGCAGTCTTCCAGAGAAAACACTGACCAGGACTCTGCATGGCTTGCTTCCCAAGAGAACTGTTTGGCAGCCCAGGAACACAGTGCATATATACATAAGCACCTCTTGTTTACTGAGAGGCTTTGTCTTCTCTGGAACAGAATGCACAGATTTACAAAGATTTACAAATTTATGAAATGGCACATTATGCAACATCATCAATAAAAAAATCTGTTTACCTTTATCTCCAGCAGATACGCTACAGACACCCTGCAGAACCTGCACACTGCTTCCATGCCTGGCTGTGTGCTTTGGAGGCTCATCCCAGAAGGTCTTATAAACTCAGTGTAGCTTTCTTTCCCCACCACTGATCCAAGAGAAACAAAACCTATTCAGTGTGAAAACCTCCACACCAGACTGAAATCCCACATGCTTCCGTATGCATTTATCTGCATATGAACCATCTGCTATCCATAAGACTTTCCTTGTCTCAGGCATTAGGTTTGCTTATCTGCATTTCACCTAGGGGCTCAGACTGTGAAAGGCAATTTGTAGAGCTGAAAGCACCCAACTGCTTCCACTGATCCAACTCTACATAATGGAGCTGTCACCTGGAGAGTGCCTGCTCAGTGCATGGCACACCACACCATGCTCCTTGTGGGGTCTCCCACTGACACAGCCCCCCTGGCACCCAGGAGGTGGGGCTGGGCTGTAAACGCAGCCAAAAAAGTGCAAGAAAAGTGTTCTGTGCAAAAGCCTGGATCCCGAGTCAAGCTCTGGAGAGTGAAAGGACATCCTGCCTTGTCCTAGAAAGGCAATTGGCTATGCCCACTGGGATCCCTTCTTCTGCAAGCAGCCCCAGTTCAACTGAAGGTGACCCATGCACCACTCTGAGCCTCTTGTGGCAGCTGCAGAACTTCCTTCCCTCTTAGGGAAGTAAACAGCTCTGCACTTCCTAACCTCCTAGAATAGAGAGCCATGTCACCCTTGCACGGCAGAAATAGCAGCAGGAGTATCCATTTCTGGCTGACAATGACAAGGCCACCTGCCTAGGGTGCTGATCCCATCATTCCTCATAGTCTGTGAAATGCAAGTTAATAACCTGGACTCCAGGTTCTTCTCCACAGACTCAGTCACCATTTAGACTGAGGCAGACTTCTTTTACAATGCTGAGACTTTGTTAAACAAATGGCTCCTGAAGCCAAGTCTTCAGGAACGTATTAAATGTCGTGATACCTTAATCTGGCCTTGATATCGTGAAGGTGTCACCATAGCAAGTCTTGGGCGTTGTCAGTCTCTGCCAACAAGGTGTTAAGGGACAAGCATTAGCAAGGGACACCATCTGGGAGCCAGGAGCAGCCAGAGGTAATGCACTGTGGATGCTTTCCCCAACTCTTATCTTCTTGAGGAGCAGGGGTATTATGGTGGATTGGTATTGGTGGTGGGTAAATGTAATAAAATATTTGTGTAGCAGGGCATGATTTCTCACCTTTATTTCTTGCAAACTTAATGGGAAAGGCTTCATAAAATTCTGGCTTTGTCAATTTAAAATATGGATTAAAATTTACTGTATATGTTTTCAAATTTTAATGTGCTGCTTCTTTTTCCCCCCGTACCAAAGAATTCAATTTTAGTTTTGGAGATGCTGTTCTTGTTTCTGTAATAATGATTGCTAATGCAAAAGCATTGGTACTGGATGCAAAAGAAAGGAATTAAGATTATATTGTCAGTGTTGTATTATTCCGTTCTTGTGAGCAGGAAAAGATAGTCAGTGGTTTTCTTTGCATCCAGTGCACATAGTCAGCAGTATTTTTATGATTTGATACAACTATTTCTAGAATTCTGTGGGACAAAGTTCCATCATTTAGAGCAGTGCACATTCGAACAAATGTCAGCAAACTGAGAAGTATATGAAATGTTTGCATTAGCTAAAAGAAAGCCATGTCAGGCATATACATTTTGAGCAGATTCAAACTCAAAGTGAGACTGCACAACTATCATTCTTATACCCCTGCTGACATTGTATAATACCAGGACATAATTTAGAAGCTCATTCTGCTAAGACTATTCATATACATAACTCAGATTAAGGGGCTAAGTTCCTTTACAGTTAATATGCATATGAATATGTATTTGCAGGTCTGGGGCATTAGTTGACAGTTAGCTGACAATTCAGCTGTAGTAAAAATGCAGCTAATCAGACAGGGAAAAATAAGAAATTTCCTGTACAATGAGCTATTTCTCTGTCTCACTGACCTTATTTTTGGCTGATTTTTTTCAGACTGTGTGATTGATGAGAATGATGCTAAAGCCTGCCTAACCAATGAAAGAATAAACACCATAGAGGAATATCAAATCTACATTTTCTATCAGAAACTCAGCATTTCCCTAAATGGCTTTAAAAAAATCTCAGTGCTGAATGTTTTACATTTTCCTTTATGTTTCACTGTCAGCCAACACACTATTTCTATTTGATTGTATAATAATATTTATGTACAGTTTCACTGAGCTGTGCAAACACCAGCAAATGGATTTTGCATCCTTTGTTGCTTTTTAAGTTTTATAAGCCTCTTTCTAGTACATACCCATTTCCTGTTTTAAAGATTGCGAGGAGAAATATACCACATTCTAAATTACTATACAATTATGCAAACCTCACTACAAGCTTAGATTAAAAGTATATGACCATTTACACAAAACAGGGGTGTTATTTCTTGAGGCTGTTCATATGGCCCAAGTGACCCTGATATGGGGCTGCATACAATATTAGATTCTTTTGTTTTTAGAAAAAAGAGAGTCCAGCTGTGAAACTCCTTGAAACAATGCATTGCAGTGTATTTGCAATTTACAGAGCAAGGCAAAAAATCTGATGACCACAGACAGTGCTCAGCTCCTGGCTGACCTTCTCCCATGGGGCAGCAGCTCTTGGTGTACCCTGACAGACCAAGTGTTCAGTACCCTCTACACTTGATGAAAGGCAATAATAGTCAAGTCATTAACATCCCAAAATTTGAAATGTCACCATTTTATGTCTGGTTTCATTGATCCAGAGAAAAAAAAACACCACCAAGCAGTAGCCTAACATAAAACAGAAAAGCTGCCAGTGATTTCTTCAGGTGCTCCTGAATGTCTCTCCTCAAAATATAGAAGTGGCTCTCAGGAGCTGTGAAGGGCCCTTGGCAGCACCTGGTGCTATCCTCATCCCCAGAAGTCACCACTGCTTTCAAGTGGCCTGAAAAGGCATCTTCCTAAATAGGACCATGCCAATTCCCCAGAGGATGCTGTGTGATGCTGCAATCCCTTACTCTCCATATTTTCCTGTATGTACACTTTAGAATAGAATAGAATAGAATAGAATAGAATAGAATAGAATAGAATAGAATAGAATAGAATACTTTTGTTGGAAGTGACCTACAACCATCTGGACTGTCAAAAAGATAGAGCACATTACTAAGGGCACTGTCCAAATGCCTCTTAAATACTGACAGGTTTGGGACATCAGCCACCTCTCTGGGAAGCCTATTGCAGACCTATTTTAGACCACACTCTTGGTAAAAAAATGTTTCCTAAATCCATTTCTGGATCTCCTCTGATGCAGCTTTGAACATCATTCCTAGACCATATTACACTGGATCCCAGGGTGAAATGCTCAGTCCCTTCCTCTCTACTTTCCCTCCTCAGGAAGTTGTAGAGAACAATGAGATCCTCCCTCAGCTTCCTTTTCTAGAAACTAGAGAATCACAAAGTCCTTATCCAATCCTCATAGGAACTGCCTCCCTTCTTGGTAGAGTTTGAAAAGGGAGCAGTTTTCTGCATCTGTATTCCTCAGTCTCCTACCACCTCCATGCAACAGGGTGGGTGTGAGGACCACAGATTAAGGCCTGAGTATCCAGCTGAGAATCTTCTTCTCTAAAATTTGACTCTGTTTGGTTTAAAATTCTCAGATTGTTTATGGTTAACTTTTAAGTGAAGTTCAGCTTTTAAGAGTCGCTTATATAAGTCTTACTGGACTTGTGAGCACTTCCATGACATGGTGTTGTAAGAATTGCAGTAATGGCATGTTTCATCCACAGTGCCTGGAGTGCTCACATATTCTTCAGGGAATTGCTAGGATATTCCCATCATCTCAGAGACTAAATGAGATACAAAACTAACAATCAGAATAGAATCATAGAATGGTTTGAGTTGTAAAGTACTTTCATTCCAACTCCCCCTGCCATGGACAGGGACACTTTTCACTAGACCAGGCTGCTCAGAGCCCCATCCAACCTCTCCTTGAGCACTTCCAGGGATGGAGCATCCACAGCTTCTCTGGGCAACCTGTTCCAGTTCTTTGCAGCTCTCACAGTAAAGAATTCCTCCCCATCTGATCTAAAACTTGTCCCTTTTTAATTTTCAGTGGAGGCCCTTAGCTCCCCAGTCCCCACCCTGCTGTCCATCCACTCAAGACATGTGGCAAGAGAGGTTGCCGTTGAAGACTGAGAGAAAAATGTCTTCGAGTATCTCAGCCTTGTCCTCATTCATTACCAGTTTTCTAGCATTGCTTATCAGGGAGATGACACCTTCTTTGACTTTCATTATAGAGGTTAGTAATCTGAATTGATTCTAACATTGTTGCTTGTCTGAAAATAAAGGGTCCTTACAAAATTAGTGGCAAAAGTAGAATTCTTTTGACACCATGAAACCTGAAGAGGATAAAGATCTCATGTTATTAAAATACCATAATTAATACCAGCTGAAATGCACTTTTAGTTCTGAGACATCTCTGCAACTTCAAATGAGCTAAAAAATTTTGTATAACTTTTCGTCATTTTGCAGAATAAAGTAAAAGGTCTGAAAACAGTGATCCTTACGCTGCAATTCCACTGCCTGGAAACTAAATAAAGAAATCAATAGGCATGCAGAGCATTCCTGCATTAGTCCATGCTTGATTTCCAGAAGAATGTACTGAAGTGTGGCTTAACAGTAAAATGGAATCTGACTGGTGCTTTCCAATGTCCTTTCAGATCAGTAAATTTTTATTTATAGTCTTGTCCCCTGTACAGAGGATGGATACTCTTCCTTTCAACCAGATGGTTTCCTCCTTCTGTGTCTTTTTACTCATCAAGTCCTGCATGATAACCTTGTTGATATGTCATTGGTGAGAAGTAGTTTTAACAAAAGAATTCTAC
>VZTT01053139.1:50877-63510 GCA_013400855.1 Buphagus erythrorhynchus
TGTCATTGGTGAGAAGTAGTTTTAACAAAAGAAATTAAATAGTCCAGTTGTAAAAATAAAACATAACTGTTTGTATCAATCAATTCAAGCTCTACAGACAGAAATGTATAGAATCCTAAGAAATAAGCACTTTGATTTATTGAGGAGTGGTAGAAGCAGAAGGATATACAGCATATATCCAAAGGCTCTTTGAAAACTACCTTGAATATTATAACTTTATTATGTAAAAGTTAAATATATTAATTCAATTCAGTGTCTTTTCTTTGCTAAGATCTTTTTCATTACATTCACATACACACAGGGTGGTGTTTCCCAGCTGTCAGTCCAGCCTTTGTTGAAGTTACATGACTGGAGCTGAAGGCAGAATCTAGCTCCCAGGTCTGAATCCAGCAGAGAATTTATATTCATTATTCTGTCCAAGAAAGTACATGGTCCTGTTGGCTTTCTGGGCTGCCCATAAGCTTGAAAGTAAGGATGTGCTTAAGTGCTTCACTGGAGCAGGGCAGTGTCTTGCAGCCATGCTGAAACACTCAGTCCATTTTGCTTTTTAGGGAGGTTATTACTGCTTGAAAGAGGTATTTCCCTGAAATAGAAGGGAAAAAATGTCCCAGAGCACTCATTAATTTCCTTCTCAGTCCCTTTTCTCCTTTCTGCAACTCCCTTCTTGTTTCCTGGCTCATAACATCAGCCTTGCCCATTCCTCACAAAACATCATAGCTAAACAGTCTTGCTGAAATGGCTACCTCTCTCTGCTTTATGTGCCTCAGATTTAAATTGAGAACCTCTTCCTTGCCCAAGGCTCTATTTTATCTTCTGATCCCATTTCAACCACCAGTGTCACCAGCTGTGCTGAGAATCATCATTTCCAGCAGCCAGAACAGCTGTGGGCTGTTCCTATTGTATACCTGGCATGCTCTGCCATTTCTACCAGCTCTGCTCCTTCCTTCATTTAAAGCTTGCCAGAAATACATCCCCACCATGTAGTGATAATACAGCTAGCCCTCAGCAGAGCTTTTCTGGCTGGGAGCAAAAAAGGCTGATGAGTGAGACCCAGTACCAGGGCAGCTGCAGAAAGGACTGCAGGGTGGTATAAGCTACCAGAACTGCTTGGACTGAAGTGCAACCATCAGAGCCTGTGGTGAAACACTTTGAGCCATAAAGGAAGACCAGTATGCAGGAATCTGTGACTGAATGCTGCAATCAGTGTTGCATTGCAAGGAAGGTCTAAAATTCCTTCCTTACACCTTTTAGTTAATAGAGAAAGAGCTGAGGGGTGGAGTTGCCTCTTATAATGAGGCCTCTAAGGTTTTTGATAAAGCTGCTTAGAAAAAAGAAATCACTTTGGCTTATTGTCTGGTACAATCCCATTCTTCCTGCAGTGCTAGTCTTACAGAACTAGCCATGGTGATCAAGCTGATTTCATGCTCACAAGGTCACAGATAAATTAACTGAACTTTTGCAGCAGTCTGTAAAGAAGCTGATGTCCTAAAAATCTGCCTGTTTGTGATTCTGTATGGGTTTAGAGCTTTTTTTGTTTTGGGGGATTGGCAAAGCCCTAGAAGACGCAGGCAGATCTGAGGTTGGTCTTGAGCTCTCATGTGCTCGGTTACAGCAGGTGTGGCTGTGCTGGTGCTGAAGAGGATGTGGGAGTGCTGTCCATGAAGGCAGCATGGTTCTGTGAGCAAACACACACTCCTCAACGTGACTAAGAGCAGGCTTCAAGGAAACATGGGAAAAAAGCAGGGAAGTATGAGTCATCCATGGATGTCAGTTTGCATGTGCCTTCATGTAGAATGTAATTATTTTTATACACATGTTTAATTAATTTTTCTTTGTGTCTCCTCTGGGACAACATTTGTTGTCATTCTCCTTGCTGGGTATATCAACACACTGTTACACTGACAATGACTGCTTTGGCAGTGGGAAACCCTTGAAGAACGCTGCAGTGAGTGTGGCTGCCCCCAAAATCAGTCCAAGCTGGAGACAGCAGCCTGAAGGTATTTTGTGATGCAAATTACGTGTTCTGTTGCACAGCTCTGTCCTACACCTGTATCTGAGGCCAAAGCTCATGGTCAGGGCAGAGCCAGAGATGTTTCAGCTTTGGGTCCAGCTGTGTGGCCCTGGTCCTCCCCTGGCTGCAGAGAGACAGAAACCCAGCAGGGCAGCTGGGGAAGGGCAGCCACTTTAAAGGCACAAGTGAGATGCTGATGAAGATGTTTCCTTTATGCTGAGGCAGCAAGGAGTGCTTGGGAAAACAAGAGGTATAGAGCCAGCTTCTACCAAGTGCAAGCACAGGGAAGTGGTCTCAGAGGAGGAGAGCTGGGACTGTGATGTGGCAGCTGGACGTCTATGGAGGCAGCTGAGGAAGGGACAATGGCAATTTCCCTGCTCCTCCCTGTTCCTTCATCTCCACAGGATAAACCTGAGGTAAAGGTTTAGGCTGGGAAGAAAGAGAAGTGTTTTGTCCAAAAAGAAAAAGGCAGTAGATTTACCCTTGCCATCAGGAGAAATGCTGCATCTTAGGGCATTTGACTTCTGTTGATTTTATGGTTTGTTTTTTTTCTTATTCCATTATCCATGAGAAAAAGACTCTGACTTTTCCTTTTCTGGAGAAGTTGTTAAAGCTGTTCCCTGAAGATTTGATTTGCTCTTGCAAGGTGAAAGCAGCCCATAGCTGTCATAGAGCCTAGCCTCTGACTTTTCCTGCAGTAAATGTCAGTGTTACTTTTACCTATTAATATACTTATTGCTGTTACATAGGAGTTTAAGTCATGAAAATATTTGGCTTTTCGTTGTTTATATAACCATGTGCCACTGGAGTCCCCTGTGACAGCTGCCCTCTGGGCATGTGGTGGGTAGCAAATGGGAGGGAGTCTGCTCTGCCCAGGCTGGGATACCACTGAAGCAAAGGCATGAAGGTGTCTCTGGCCAGGGCTGTGAATGCCCTTATCTCACCTAGATAATATAGCTCAATCCAGTGCTGTAAAACCTATATAACGTCTGACAAAACTGGGCAAATTAAGGAGTACCAGCCTTCAGTCAGAGGCACAAAAAGGTTTTGAGAATGCCTCTGCCTTCAGGAGTAAAACTGAAATAACCCTGTTCAGCACAGTAGAGTCTCTCAAGGAATGACTAGTTTAAGCAGAATGCAAATCCTGTCTGCCACTTGTTTCTGGCATGTTCCCATCATGTCTTCTGAGCACAGGATGCTCACTGCTGGTCATCTCCCCTTGGCCTCTCTCTCTCTACCATCTCACTGGTATTATTTCAAGGTTTGCATTGCCATTTTCAACCCTTTTTTTGCTGGCTAACTTAGCCTTTCCTTTACAAGAGATGTGAAATTCTGCCATCCTCTTGAGTGTTTTTTATTTTGGTGTGTGTTTAGCCTATATGCTTTGAAACATAAAGTTTTTCTTATATATTTTCTTCTTTTGCAGTATTTGGAAATTAAATTTTGATATTGTGCCTTTAAAGGCACAATAAAAAATTGATGCTTTTATTTCCATTCTTTATGGCTCTCTCATAACATAGGTTTGACCCTTTCTATGCAAAATCCTTGCCAACATTTTGCTTTTTCTAGCCTTTTGAAAGCCATAAATAACACTTCTGCATTCTTGCATATTTTCTAAGAGTGAAAATGCATTGGAAAATGTATTTCTTCTGTCCTGTATTAAGGCAGGAGAGGCAGGGAGCAATTCTTCATTTACTTCAGTATCCCTATACTTACAGCTAGGGATGTGAGTTGTGAGTGCTGCATCAGTGCTAACAGAGATGTTCATACTCTTCATAGTAATTTCAGCTGGTCCGTCTCTACCCATGTGTGAGAAGAATGATGTGCTGTCATCTCATCTCTTTTGTATTTACAGAGTATCACAGGTAATAACTTCACCTTTCCTGGAATAAGCCAACAAGCTTTTGGCAACCCAAGTGTTGCATGAAAAGATCCCTACTCTCACTCTATAGGATGTTAATCACGAGTTTCCTAACTGCAGGGCCCAGACAAGAAAAATTGAAAACGGCAAAATGAAAATAGATTTATTTTGTCTATATTCACAAGAGAAATGATAAATTTAGTAGCAGGAAAACTTTATGACTTGTCATATATAGGTGTTACTTCTGCATCTGCACTTTTCAGCAGGTACTTTTTATCTTTTTAGGAAAAAAAGGAAGCATTTTCCGTGTTTAACAGTGTGGTTCAGAGTTTCCACTTCAGAAGAAATTAGTACAATGCAGCATGCACTGTGGAGAATTCAGTAGAGACTGGACACTCTTACAGGGCTAAGTTTGAGGTATAGCTGAAACACCATAAACAAAGAAAAGTTAAAGCTTTGCAATTTCCCACAAAGATGACTAAAAGCTAGGAGCCTTGATCTAAAAGCTCATTAATATTTTTAATTGAACCATTGAAGAGCATTTTGCATTTGACTCCATCTTTCATAAAATTAACAGAATGGGCAGAAAGTATTCCACAGTTCCCAGATCATACCTGACTGTGGAGGAAGCCCACACTCACACAGTGAGTGTATGTTTGAGGAAAGGTTTGATTGGTCCTTAAGACTTAGCCTGATTTAGCAGTGGTTCTTCTAATATAGATGAGCACATTAGTGGTGTCCTGGAGGGGAATGTTGAGCACTGGTGACACGTAAGGTGTTTGAAAATCTTAGATTATCCTTTGAGACATGCTGCAGTTTTCTGGGATATTGCTCTCTACTGCAGTGACACTGGTGGCTCCTCCGGAACAGGAAAATATTTGTCAAATTGTAGGCTTATTCTGTCCAAATGAAAGTTTCCCACTCTCTCTGACTTTTGGCTTCATTGCTGGTCAGAATGTCTCGTCTGTGGGTGTATGGGGAAAGACAGAAGCTGTTGAATGGCTGGTACAGATTCTGTAGTCCAAAAGCCCTACCCAGGGTAATTCTTTCTGTGGTACATCAAGAGTATTCAAAACTGAACATTACTATTCTGATGATCCTTTCCTTCAATTTTGGTTTGGGAGTCTGTGGATCTTTTCTGTGAGCTGTGAAGCACTGGTCTCCTTAGGCTTGTGTTCCCCTCCCAGTTGTGGAAGAGCCCAGCATTCAAGCAGGATCTGTCCCTGCAGAGCTGCTTGTGGAGTAAGCTGCCAGCTAGCTGTAGTGTGTGCTCCCCCATGGCTTGAAATATTGTCAGAGGGAGAATCTGTGGAGGCTTGCTTGTCATCTGATTGTATTATTTTTCAACCACACAAGCAATAAATATTTAAAGTCTGGTTGCAGACAATGTAACAACTCTGTAAATACACACTTCTGAATACAGAAGTAAGAGGCTGATCTTACTTTTAAGAGGAAACAAATACATCTCTGTTTGGCATAAAGTGTCCTCCTCCCTATTCTGTAAGGAAGAATATGTTGAGGCAATTTTTCTGCAATGAATGAAGGTGAAAACTAAAGGCAGAAGAGTACTGCTGCATATTTATTGCTACCTCCTGGTGATTCTCTGTTCTTTTCCATTTGTCAGATCGAAGTATTATATCAAAGCCCAGAAAAGAAAGGCAAAGAGTGAGAGAGGGAACTGAGAGAAATGAACAGCTTCACTCTTTCTCCTGCTGCATTCTCTCTCCCTGCCTGTCCCCACCCTGTTTTTCCTGACAGAGAAGCTGTGAACAGTAATAGAGATAGGAAGCAATATGGGAGCTCCTGTGACATTTTCTGTCTTCTCTACAGCACCACATGAACTTCCACTATTCCAAGTAATTTGGTTTTACAGGAGTACTTGCAGTTACTTTTCATAAACTGAAATTGAGTATTGGATGAGCCTGAAGATGCTGAGCCCAGATCAGCATAAGTGGAAAAGGGCAGCTATGGCCAGAGAGGTGAGAAACACCCCTGCATGTGACTCAAAAGGGAGTACACAATCCTTGTCCTTGGACATTGACCACAGACTGTGTAGTGTGGAAATAAATCCAGGCCTGTTTTGATTTTCTTTGTTGTGATTAAATTAGATTTTTTTGCCTTTAGAATAGTTTTGGAAGGCAAAAAAAAGTACTCTGGCATTGACTGAAGGGAGATCTAGGGTCTCATCTGATTTAAGCTGAGCAGCAGAGTTATGGTATTGGGTAGGTAGCTGATTCTGCACATTGCCCTCTCTAGCTTTCCTGTTGTTTCTTTTTTCAAAAGAGTTTCCTATATTTTTAGAGGTGATTTTATGAAGTGCTTTTGCAATTGAGAAGTAACTTGGTGATTTGACTCATGTGGTTTGTTTCTCCTCTGTGAGGCGCAGTTAGTGAAGTTTTTTGAATGTATAAATCATTAGCTAAATGTGATGATGTGTGAAGAATCTTACACCCCTGCTGTTTCTGAAATCCATTTAATGAACAAATTCCTTAGTGGTCATCTCAGAACAAACCGTTATCAAACAACTCTTACCTACTAAGAGAAATTTCTTTTTCAAAAAGCCTAGCTTAGGCATAGTAGAATATTTATTACATGGCTGGCAGTATTCTTCTGCCTGAGGGATGGACTGCAATTACAGCATGGTAAATATTTCATTAGAACAAAGCAAAACTGCATGGGAAGTAGCCTGCCCTTTATTTGAAACATTTATTAAAATACAACGTTAGAATCTACATGGGAATAATTCTTTCTACCTAATCTACCAACTAAGCTACAATTTTAGGCGAGACATTTTGTTATTACAAAACCTTGCATATTAGAGCAATCTATCTTCTCCTCTGAGAAAGATGGACATCTTAACACAGATTAAACTTAGTGTGCACCAGTGTTCCTTACAGCATTCTGGCTTCTTCAAGGGAGGAAGAAAGAGCAGGTGCAGAGATTTCAGTGCCCTTAAAAAATCCTTTCTCTTCAAAATGACAATGTAAATGTAGTGTAAGTACAAGACATAAACATGAATGAATGTTGAATTCTGCACACAAGAGTGGGAAGTAGTTACTTGAGAGTGCATAAAGATGCATGTGCAGTTTTGGAGAGTAGTGTTCTACTTTAAATACTTCCTGAGTTCCACTTGTTTTAAAATTGTCCACTTCTCTGGACAGTGAAAAAAGAGACAAAGACAATTTTTGAGGTCTCATCCAACTGCAGCAATTTTCTTAGTGAATAGAAAAGTCTTCTAAGAGCACATGTGAGGAAAGAGGTCTTACTGGACAGTAACCTGGCTATAACTCCTTTTCACTGGAGATCATCTTTTTACTAGAGCACTAGAATATACAACGTTGTCCTAGGCAACCCAATGTGTTATTGTATTCTATATCTACCTGTGCCCAAAAATATTACTGTCTCTCTGAGACCCAGCAGCTGGACAAAGAACCACAGAGGTCAGCATGCCAGGTCCTTTTGAGGCTGGGGTCTCTCAGGCAGAATTCTCTTGCCCTTTCCCTTTCTTTCTTGAGAGGAAGCAGAGACAGAACAAGGCAGAAGTCTTCTTTTCTTCTCTCTGAGCTCCTTGCCTGCTTACAAGATACTGCATTTTGCAGTGCTAAAGTGCTTCGTCCTCTCTGAGAAAGTACCTGTCTAGAGCCGTGATGCACAGCCAGAGCCATCGGGGCTGGTTTCGGTGCTTGGGGAGGCCACTTATGGCAACACAGCAATGGGTGGCTCAGGAACTGCAGTGCTGACACCAACCAGGTCCAGCCAGCCGAGGAGGAGGCAGAGAAGTTGAGAAACTCTGCAGGTTTGCTGAGTTCTCTGGCTCCTGATCTTCCCAGCCACCAGAGTCTTTCAGCCACCTCTGTCAGGGAAGCTGCCATGGCTGGAGAGATTGAGGGGGCATTGCCTGTGAGATGCAGCAGCTTTGTATCCACTGATTGTTTGCTGTTATTTTTCTTGTTGCTGTTCCATTTTTTTAGTAAACAGCTGCTTTTTCACCTATACCTACTTGCACTTCTCTCTCTCTATAGATGTAAAGGTAGGGGTTAAAACTAAAAACAGAGGTAATTAGTTTTAGAGTGTCCACCCACTTAAAGTGTCTTAAACTAAGACAGTGTTTGGGTAATACTCCACTTCATCTGCCAGAGGTCTATGACAAGGCCCCAAGTCTACAGCCTGGTCCTACAGTGATAACAGCCTTCTTGCTTCTTCAAAGGCTAAGAAATAAAAAGAAAAAGATCACCTCACTGTACCAGTCATAGGCAGCCTCAAACCTCAACTCAAGTTTTGTTCTTGATCTTTTCCCTAGTCTCTTAAAAAGTTGCAAAACTACTTGACTATGCTGCAGAATGTGCAAAATCATTTCTCATGGGTCAGCTTTACACTCATAGCATGACTTTCCATCTGTCCCAGCTGCTGCCTCTGCTGCTGTCCAGCAACACAGAGCTCCAACTTGTCTCTGGGCAAAATGCACTTCTTTCTGGCTGGGGCAGTTGGTTTTAAGTTGTTGTGAGCTGTAAACAAACAGGATGACTTTACTATAAAAGGGTCAACCAAGATTTCTGGCTCACGTTAGCTAGTCCAGAGAATTTTATTGTCTTATTGGCGTGTTTTGTCCTAACACCCTGAGTTCCATAGTGACTTCTCCAACTACACTGGAAAGCTGACACACTGCAAGAGTTAATGGACAGTGAAATCTGTCTCTAGAGAGCCCTTACCATACTTGATGTTAGAAGCATCCAGATGCTGAAAAGCTGTGTCCCCTTGTTTAAAGCCACGGCTGTTTCTCACCCTGACAAAGGGATCTTGCAGTAAATCTGCTCTGGGGTATGAAATCACCATTCATTGCCTATGGCATGAGCTAGCTCCCAAAATGCAGCATCAGCTCCAGAGACCAAAATGAGTTTAGGTTCAATGCTGGTTTCTTTGGGTGGCCTCCAGACTCTGAGGATGCAACTGCAAAGCATTCTAGCGAGGCTCACAAGAATATGCAAATGGACCACAAGCGATTCTGCAAAGCTGTACTCCCAGGGCTGGCCTGCCATGCAGTGCAATCACAAGTCCTGAGCAAACAGAAGCCTAAGCCAGCACATTTTCAGAGGACTGGGCAGCTGAGCCACAGGAGCCCACAGATGTGCTGCTGACTCTTCCCAGCCTGATGGGCTGGCAGTGAGGGGAGGCCATACTCTGCTTCCCAGTGCCTCCTCCAGGGCTGGCAAATACAGGATTATTTCAGAGCCCTTTGAAATATCTCTGAGCTACTTAAACTTAGACACTTTAAGTTTTTTATCTTTTTTCTTTTTTTTCCCTTTTCTTTTTTTTTTCCTGTAATTCCTTCTGTCAGAGATGGAAATTAGTCACTCAGAGACAAGAAGTCTGAATCTACACAGCTGGCCAGGCAGTGCCTGAGCATTGGAAGTTGAAGATTTCACATGATAAAAGCAGCTGAAGTAACACTAAAATAGGTTTTGGGTGCCTAATTTCTTTGGAAACCTAATCCTTGCACTCTCCCTTTGTGGGTCACGTGATTAATGCAGCATCCACACAGACATGCTATCCTTCAGAAAGGTAGTGAGGTGCTCTGTGCCTGTCTTCATATTTAGCATTAATACATGAAGCACTCCACATGCAAATAACTATGCCAGGATTTCTGTACAGTCCCATATCAGAAGACAAACTGTCCAGCTCCATCTTGGTAATGCTGCTTTCCTTCACTAAGAAGTTATAGCAATGAAATCTCACACCAATTGTGCACTAAAGCACACTTATATTGTATTCAGAAGCAGCAATGCTTAAGTACAAATATGTAATCTTTAACTATGCTCAGCAAAAGAACTGAAGAGGATTTACAGTATTAGGTTAGCAAAACTGATAGTAACGGGAATAAAAAAAGTATAGGTAGAATGAAGTTTTGGAGTAAATGGAGTTGCACTCCTCCCAGAGACTGCTCTGTTGGTAGAAGTATTGGCGTACCTCCAGCAACATTTCTTCTGGTTTTTTTTCTTAGATAGATAGATAAATAGAATGATATGCTGTGTGTCTTGGTGTGATGCCCTTCACTCACAAGAAAGAAGCCATATGTTGTATCAATATAAATTTGTGAGCTAATGTTCAATGGTAAATGTGACAGTGATTTAACAAGATTTGTTGGCAAGATATACTTGATTAGTTACTGCATAGAGGAGAGGGTCATACAAAACCATCAGGAAGACCCTCCCACTGAATCATGAGGTTCAGAATGTCCTGCTTTCTGAACCCCTTCTCAGAGAGCAGTCTAGGCACAGCTGGGTCCTCTCCTAGTCCCAGACTTGGTCAACAGTTAAGTTGAAAGGATTATACATGCGCAGTGAATCCCTTAGACCGCTCAGCTAAGAGGTCAGAGTTTATCATGCTGTTAATCACTCAGTGAGGATCTGTTGTGGGAAGGGATCTCCCAGCTGGAGGAGTAACCTTGAGAGGTGTCCCTGCTCCAGGAGAGATCCTGGCGTGCAGCCCGCTGCCGTCCAGGAGAGCTCCAGGGGCCCCGGGCTGCCCGCTATTTATAGAGAGGGATGAGTGACTTATGGTCATATTTGCATACCAGCAAGACGTCTGGGTCACCATTCCAGACAGCCCTTGGCTGCCATGTTGCCATCTGCCCCCAAAATCCAGAGTAAGGTGGAGGCAGCCATCACATCCTCCACTAGTGGTTATTGCTTAAAAGGGATGGGGGAAAGCACACCTCACAGGATGTTAAGAATCCCAAAGATCCACAACACTAGCACTTTGCAGTTATACTTAATACTTTAAGTAGTTATTGAAAGCATGAATATGTTGCTGTCAAGTGACAAGATACTTCTATGTCCTATAAGCCAAAATCTTTCCTGCAAAACAAAGAATGGGAACAGCTGTCTCCTGGAAAGGTGCCTTGTTTCACCTTTAGATCATGAATTCTACATCTCTGTGCTTGTCTGGATCTTGTTAGAACAGTTTTTACATCCAAACTCATATGTACATCATCTGCATCCACTCAATGGAGGTTATTCAAAGGTTATATTTGAAGTACTCACTGGAGATATAAAGCAAGTGTTTCGTTCATTGATAGTGATTGCTGAACAAAGGCTCGGAAATCCTAAAGGAACTATCAGAATAGATTTGAACTTCTACACCATGAGAAGAGTGTTGTGAAGTCAGTGTGACCTTGACAGAAACAGCAGGTAGCTGTGCTCACACCTTCTGAAGTATGAGGGACACGTTTGCATAATTGACTGAAGGTGCTTTTCATGTGAGTGACAAGTTGACAGCTATTAATTATCTTAATATTTGCTTAGGGTTCTGAGCCTGCACCAAGCGATTAAAGATACTTTTGTAAATTAGTGGTTTTGTTTGCACTCCTTCCTCTAATTGTTTGCAAAATAATTTATCATCACTGTGTTTCAAATCTCTGAGTACTGCAAATAGTACTTAAATAGTATGGTTTAATGCAGAGGGAAGTAAACACAAATCTGTAAAGAATGTGTGGAAGAAGGGAGGAAAGGTAGATCTTAACAGGAACATGAGTGTCTTCCTCACCTAAATTTGACGTGATCATTTAGAGGTGGGTGGTACCAAAGTGCTGTAGTGTTTCAGGCAGACACCATTAGTCTATTTTTGTTATGTGGACATTAAGTGGACTGTTAGGAACTTGAAGACTGTAGCAAATTTTCCAATGGTTTGCATTTCTGAGTGTCAAGTAGCACACCAGATTAGGTCCCTCCAGAAACCAAACTCTCTACCCCTCCCTGTCTGAAACCTCTTTTGCTGCACCCACTGGTTCTCAGCATCTCTGACCTGAAGCTCACTGTGCAACTTTCTATGCACTCCTCTGTTTTCTTTGAGGTCATAGTGATGCCTGTGGTGTTCAGGCTGTTCTGTAAATCTTGTAGTTATCCTTTCAGTATAAATTTCACCTCGTCATACCCTACCAAATGCATGGCTAAAGTTTGTAAGCATGTCATGAATTGCTGCTGTATTTTCTATTGAGATGAAATAAAACAAATGATGCGATACTGTTTTTAAGAAGAAATTGAAATTCTGGGAAAGAGGCAATGAAAAGCTCTGTCTTTTGTAATTTCTGATCTGAGTTGAGAGTGATCTGAATTTGTAAGCAACTACGACAGAAGCTATGAGTCTTTTCCTTTTTGAATCTCATTATCTTGCTTAGATCACTGAAAATTCCACAACTTAGGAATAATCATGCAGTCCAGATGTCAATTAATGAATAATTATCATAAGGCATTGGTCAGTCTTAGATGGGTGCCATTGTCACTGCTATGCCTCATCAACAACAGAAACTTTTAGTATTAGGAAAGAATTATGTCTAGGTCAGACAAGGTGTCCCATGTCAGTCCTGAGGCAGCTACTTACCTTGTGTGTGAGCCAGGAAAAGCTTATATAAAAACTGATAAAATTGATTATGCTGATATGTGGTAAAACAATGGCTGAAGACATAGATTTCTGCAAAATATTGACCAGCTTCCCTCCTTCTGTGTGACAATGCAGACCTTCTAAACATTAATATCCTTGGATTATCCCACTGCTACAGTCAGCTAAGGCCAGCCTTAAACAGCAGCCTGGCATCAGTGGATGCTGAATGGTTGTGATAGAACCTTTTTGATAGATATAATTTAAGCAATGGTCAGTATTCCCCCATTTCTGTCATAAACACAGGGAGAAAAAAAATCAAGAAAAGTATTATGAAAGAAATTATGGGAATCCTCTTACATATTTATGAACAAAAAAAAAAAAAAAA